>WSYH01009604.1:1729-25554 GCA_036426205.1 Ascaphus truei | reverse complement strand
TTGGGCGGTCTATCCAGCCAGTTGACAATCCTACATACACATTCACACTGTACCCCATACCCATGGTACCAACAGACGCAGGTAAATCAATATATGGAATAGTATTGACACGCCTCTGTTTTGCAGCAAAGTACCCATGTACATACTCCCTTTTGTTAATCATTACTTCACCAGTTAAGAGGATCGCTAAACCAATACAAGTATTCTGATAATTATCTCTGCATACGCTATTCATGTAATTAGTAATAATGGCCATATATCTATTGCCATTTAAGTCTGTGTATCAGACTGCGGGAGCTACACCAATAGGGACCCGACTTCTTTGGTACACGCCCCTAATCCCGCCCCCAGGAGGTGTATAAATACGTACAATAGAGGAATGAATGAACACTCCTCCCCCCTTGAAGAAGCGCCAAGAGGCGTGAAACGATCGTCGGGTGTAGGCGACGCGCTAACTAATGACGTCAGCCGGTTGCTGTTCTGGAGTCTGAGACGGAGCGCGAGTGAATGCCAGTGATCCTGCAGCTGACTGGTTGTATAATACGATTGGGTGCAAATGCGCACCACACAAACTGTGCATAATTTAGGCAATGATTTGAATAAATTCTATTGCGAGGAGCACATAACATAGGATCATTTGCATAGTATGTGGTGACGCCCTATGGGCATTTTGGGCTTATTAAAGCCGGTTAAACTTGTGTGTCAAGACTCAGCACGGGAGGCATATTATAGCCTGCCCGCGTTGACACTCAAACCATCAGCTGCTGGTGATACAAATAGACGCATAAAATTCAGCTTCATTATTGTATGATTTGAACATCTATCCACATTAAAGAGTGTACCTATTTCAGGCACCCATATGCGCTATTTACCATTCCATATTGCACGCTGGCATACTCCGTTGTCATCTTCATTAGAGCACCTTTTAGGTGATTTTATATAATAGTTAAATGTATATAAATATATGTTTTATGTATTTTCATTAGAAGAGTTAATCAATATTTAATTAAAGATTTTTTGTTTTGTATTTTAAACCTTCTGGTATCCTATATGGTTTGGAAATCTGTTTCCATCTACTCAGATATATTTTTAAGTTGAGTGCAAATCTATGGGATTTCTTTTCTGTGGTTGTTCTTGGACCATCCTATATATAGAGTGTTTCTATTTTCCGTGCACCACTTAGAATATAGTTATGTATGTTGAATATTAAGGTTGAGCAGTGGTTTTCTATCTCCTATGTTCTCCTGAGACAAACCCATAATCACCTTAGCGGTTAGTAACCACTTTAATAATAAAGAGGTTAACCCCCTACCCTACTACAACCCGGAACACCTACCAACCTCCCCGGGGCAACTACCCACACCCTCCACCCACTGATTGGCACAGTGATAAACCATGGCCATAATATGGTCATGGTTTGCCCCTATAGCAATGAATGGGCAATCTACCAATAAAAAAAAATAAACACTGAATAAAATAAATTACATTGCAATTCCAAAAAATACCAATACACCAATTGATTGGCACAGTGGTACACCATCATGCCCATATAATATCGGCATGTTTTGCCACTATGGCAGTCAATGGGCAACCTAAAAAAAAACAAGCACCAAAAATACAATACATAACAATTAAATAAAAACAAGCATTTGCAAAAAAAAAATACATTGCTTGTCACTGTCATATCAGTACCGTTAAAGGGGCATAGATAAACACATTGTCAGTCAATGGGCATAAAAAACACAATAAAATAAAATACAATCAATGTCTTTCTTACCTTTTGATTTCTTCACCTCGTCCTACATGATCACCAACTCTTGATCCTCTTTTTTCGGTTGTCCATTTACTTCCATAGTGGTAAACCATGCCCATATTATAGGGGCATGGTGTACCACTGTGCCAATCAATTGGTTTATTGGCATGGTTAACCCCTTAATTACTATAGTGGTATGAACCGCTACGTTGATTAAGGGGTTAGTGGCCAGTAGTTTGTTTTTTTAATGTAATGTTGCTGCCAACAGAGGATAGTGATGAGGACGAGGAGGAAGATGAGTACGGCCTTCATCCTAGCAGTGGTTACTAGGACTTTAATTTACTTTATGCTGGCTGGTTTTATTTTGAATGTGCAAATGCCCTATAATCCATATCTGGATAATAGTAATTTTTTCCCATTACTGTACTGTATGTGTTAGGAGGGGCGGGGGGCGGGGGCTGGGGTACAAGGAGTGGGTGGGTTGTTTATTGGTAGGTAGTAGGTATTTTAATGTTTATTGGGGGCAGAGTGGGTAAGTGAAGGGGTCTCTTGGACCACAGTGGGTGATTAGGCCTACCCGGGGGGGTAGCAGGAGGGGTTAACCCCTTCATTACCATACCATGCCTGTATCTCTGGAAGCAGGGGGTCCCCGGGGCTTAAATCAATGTGCTGGTAATAATTATGAGCACCTGCATTACACCTGGTAGTCAATCAGCATCTAAAGTAAACTGAGTCAATATAGAGAAAAAACAGAAAAAAACAGATAGGTGAATAATGTGAAATGACTTCAGGGGTTAATAAGAAAACCCATCCCATGATGCTGCACTTTGCCAAATAGTTTAAGACAAGCATACATATTAAAAACAAAAATAACACTACAATATTCCTGCATAGCACAGACGATAAAAAACAAGATATATAAATAAATAGACAATTGCATAATTAGCCAGTAAACCAATACCACATTATGAATATCCACACTATGAACATCAGTATATAAAACTGACACATTGGTATATCTATAGAAAATACCTTAATGTGTTTAAGGGGATGAAAAAACGAGAGCTATCTGATTTTGCACTGTTTCCTCTCTCTGTTACTCTACTTACTGAGGTGCAGGAGATTCAGGCGATATACTGGGCAACCATATAGCTGAAAAGTCCGGTTGTGGAGATAACTTTCTATTGGAATCACGTACTATCTATGATAGTGTAGATTTAAGGGTATAGGTAGGCAAGAACACCTTACAAGTTTCATCTTAATTCAGACTTCTTCAGAGGTAGAATTGTGAATTAAGACGAAATACGTAAGGTGTTCCTGCCTATCTATACCCTTAAATCTACACTATCATAGATAGTAAGTGATTCCAATTGAATGATATCTCCACAAGCGGACTTTTCAGCTACATGATTGCCCAGTATATCACCAGAATCTCCTGCACCTCAGTGACGTTAGTAACAATTGACGGGAGTAACAGAGAGAGGAAACAGTGCAAAATCAGATCCAATGGCATGAACAGCTGACCCACACTGCTTGAACGCAGAGGCAGAGATGCCAACTTCTGTGGGCTTAATCACAGCTTAAACAGCTGATCTACACTGCTCCAACACCAAAGCAAAGATACCGGCATCTGTGGCTTCCATCGCAGCTTACACCGCTTCAAGACCGTGACAGAAACACTGGTTCCTTTTGTTTTATTTACATCGTAGGCAACAGCAGATTAATCTCAGCATTAAGACGCTGACATCCATGGCTTCCATTGCAGCTCTTGGATTTTTATCCGACATAACTATAACTTCTACTACACTGTGAATAGTATTTCACCATTGCATGATGCAAATATACCAACATTACTTCACTATAGTGGTCTCTTTCCTTTATTTCAGAAGTCCATCAAGATGACCTATTCCAACATATTTCACATAAATATACTGGTACTAGCTAACTGATACAGTATATTGTCTAGTTTTGCACCCAATGTTAGCTTTTCTCTATATGCAATTGTGGATTTATGTGTAAACCCAATACATAGCGGCAGCATATACCAGACATAGCTATACATTAACTGTTTATTGTGCATCCAATTCTCTCTCTCTCACACACACAGAATATAATAAGAGCGGAACTCCGTATGACTTCATTCACATTGAAAAGGACAATGGGTTATGTATGAATAGAGGAAACATGGAGACTTTGATACTGTACTTTTCAGTAAAGTACTCTTGGTAATATATACATTAGTCTGTCACGGTAGACCAGGTCTTATCTACACATTAATACCGGGATTCTGCACTGAGCACAAAAGATGAGTAAAATAAATTGTAATTTATTTCTTTTCAGACAAACACACAAATCTTCACAATATACACTCTTTAAAACACTTACTGGGATGGGGGAACGAAACCAATTGTCCTTGGAACAAAACAGAGTCTCTGGGCACCCCTGCACGCATGCAAATGGGTGCGCAAAATGATCCGTGTAGCAGTTCCTGGCTAGGGGCACAAGTTGCCACCCCTGTATTTTCGCCAAAAGGTAAAAGTTCGTTCAGTCCTTACAGGGTTCGATAAAGAACCCTTAGCTCTAACGAATTCCAGAAGAGGGGGATTATCCTTGGTTACGATATTATTAACCCCTCACACTCCGGAACCGCAGACGCTGGAACTTGGTCAAAGCGTTGTTACGTCAGGTGAATCTGACTGGGACTGGGCTGCATGCATTTTTATAGGGTTAAGGGTCCTATACCTTACATACACACCCAATCCCGCCCGTGGGAATATTTCTCCCACTTATCCCCACCTTGCCAGTAGTCTGCAGGAAGGGCAGAAGTTGCGTCTCGGTTTGCACGGAGCAGGCGCTAACTTCACACCTAGGCTCTTTAGCATACTGTGACCTTCCCCTTACCTGGTGACACTGAGTCTGGGCTTTGGCCACCAAGTGTGAAGTACCCATACTTTACACCGGTATCTGGCACTTACAATATCCCGGCCATCCTAACACCTAGGATTGCTGAGGTTTTTCAACTATGGACTTCTCATAGCCATTGAGGTGCCTACTTTGCAGGGTGCCTTTGAAGTACGGAGTTGAGAAATCCCTCACTTCATTCATCCTTAACATACTTGCATATTAAAGGATTTTCCCCGGGCTCACAGAAAAAGTTTTCCTGTCTTCACATTTAAAACCAACAGTATAACACAGTTTATTAATAAAGTATGTTCTGCTTATGCCACTACTATAAACTTTATATGTGTGTGTATGGGTTCTTTATTCCTAGCTGCACTCCAAAAATTAGAGTGCTAGCTTATTCCGATCGCGAGTTAGATAATTTAATTGAACGAGCTATGATGTGGTCTGCAGTTTACCCTACTTCTCACGTCAATTTACTTTTCCCCTTTCAAGTTAAGAAGCTAACAAGGTAACGGATACATTTTGACAGAAACCACTTCAGCTAGACCGCAAACCACTTAATCAATTAACCTTGCGGTTGCGAGGTCGAGAGCTTAGAAAATGATCCCTATACTTTCAAAGCGGCCACCCATACATAGGCACGCTTTTTCAATCAGCGCTTGGTTTAGCGCTCACAGCTCCCTCTTGTGTCGCAAAACCAATTGGCACAGTTCACATACAGTTCTATTACTGGAGCTAGGGATGGAGCTGCAAAATGGGGACAATATAGATGGTGTAGGGGAAAACATATCAGTGTGGTGCACATACAGTTAACCCCTTCAGTCCCAATGCGATTTTAGGGTTAATCAGCCTGGTATAATGCCTTTATTAATGGCCTGATTAATCCCCTATCGCCACACCTCCCCCAACTCAAAGCGCAGGTTCTGCCCCGACCACCTCATCCGGTGGTTGGGCTGACCTGGCAGCTCTTGAGGTTGTCAGTTCATGAGGTTTGTCCTGGCGGAAAGGCCATCAGCATTGCCATGCTCACTGCCCTTCTTGTGCTGGGTGGTGATATCAAATTCCTGCAAAGCAAGACTACAGTGCAAGAGCTTGGCATTTTCCCCCGATTCCCTCTGCAACCTTCTTAATGGGTTGTGGACCATGATCACTGTGAATGACATGCCGTAGAGATAGGGCTGAAGCTTCCTAAGAGCCCATATAATGGCCAGACACTCCTTTTCAATGGTGACATATGCCAACTCTCTGGGCAGCAGCTTGCGGCTCAGATATACCACTGGGTGTTCACTGCCATCCTCCCCCACTTGGCTGAGTACAGCACCGATGCCATACTCCGAGGCATCAGTCTGCACCAAAAACTTTTTTGAGTAGTCTGGTGCAGCTAGGATAGGGGCACTGGCCAGTGCAGTCTTCAGTGCCTGGAAGGAAGCTTCACAGGCAGGAGACCAGACAACTAGCACAGACAGTCACATTTGGGTCAAGTCAGTCAGGGGTTTTGCTTCAGCACTTTACCGAGGGACAAACTTTCTGTAGTAGCCTTTGGTGCCTAAGAAAGCTATAACCTGTTTCTTGGTCTTGGGAATGGGCCACTGCACAATTGCTTCCACCTTGGCTGACTCTGGTTTGAGGTGCCCGCCACCCACCCTATGCCCTAGGTAGAGTACTTCTGCGATTCCCAGTAAGCACTTGGTGGGTTTCAAGGTGAGCCCCGCTTCCCTAATTCTGGCTAGCACCACAGCTACATGCACTAAATGTGAGTCCCCTGAATTACTAAACACAGCAATGTAGTCCAGGTATGCCCTTGCAAACCCCTGTATGCCTTCCAGTAACCGATTGACCAGGCGTTGGAAGGTAGCCGGTGCATTCTACATCCCGAATGGCCTCACTGAGAATTCATAGAGTGCACTAGGGGGGATGAATGCCGACTTCTCCCTAGCCTCCTGGGTCAAGGGGATCTGACCTATACTGAGATCCATGGTGGTCATATACTTTGCCCCGTGAATTCATCTAGTAACTCGTCAATGCGGGGCATGGGATAATCAACTGACACCGTCCCTGCATTGAGCTGTCGGTAGTCCACACAGAACTGGGTGGTCCCATCATTCTTAGGTACCAGGACTACCGGACAAGCCCAAGGGCTCTCGGATGGTACAATTACCCCCAGGGCCAGCATCTCCTCTACCTCCCTCTCTATACTGCCTTTAATCTCTGCTGATACCCGATAGGCATGCTTATGCAGAGGGCGCAGGTCACCAGTGATCTGTGATATGGGTCCTGCCCGGCTTATCCGTGAACAGAGCCCTTTGCTTACCTAGCATAGCCTTGGCTTCTGCTAGCTGCCTTACACTCAACTGGGACCCTATCTCCACCTGCTATACAGTACCCATTTGCCTAGCCTCTCCTAAGAGAACTGGCAGAGCACTGCCTGTTAGATCTCCCATCAGTAGGCTTCAAATGGCCAGCACTGATGCCACACTTGGGGCTATGTATTCTTTCAACATATTAATGTGATACATCTTATTTCTCCCTGCCTCGGCATCTACCTGTACAACATAGTTGCACTCATTCATCTTTCGGAGCACCGGGTAGGGTTCCGACCAGGCAGCCATCAATTTGTTCTCCCGAATGGGTTTGAGAACAAGTACTTGCTGTCCTGGGATGAATTCTCTACTACGGGCATTCTGATCATACCAAGTCGTCTGCTTTGTCTGAGTAGCCTTAAGGTTGTCCTGTGCCAACCCCATGAGCATCTTTAGCCTGTCTCAGAGATCTACCACATACTGAAGCATTAAAGCATCAGTATTGGTAGTCTCCCCTTCCCAACCCTCACGGAATAGGTCTATAGGTTCCCGTACCCTGCGACCATATAGTAGCTCAAAGGGAGAAAAGCCTGTATATTCTTGCGGTACCTCTCGGTATGCAAACAGCAAGTGCTGCAGGTGAATCTCCCAGTCTTTGCCCTCTGCCTCTATAAAGGTTCTAAGCATCTGCTTCAGGGTCCCATTGAACCTCTCACAGAGTCCGTTGGTTTGGGGGTGGTAAGGGGTCGTGCGCTGGTGCTTCACCCTGCACACATCCCAGAGACACTGCAACAATTCAGACATGAATTGTGACCCTTGATCGGTTAGGATCTTGCTAGGGAATCCTACCCTAGTAAAAATGGTTAACAATGCTTTAGCTACTGCCCTAGCGTCAATGGTGGCAAGCGCTACCACCTCAGGGTACCAGGTGGCAAAGTCCACCACCGTGAGGATGTAGCGCTTCCCGGACCAGCTGGGAATCAGGAGGGTTCCCACAAGGTCCATGGCTACTCGCTATACGGGTTCCCCTATTACCAGTAACGGATTCAGGGGGGCCTTCACACGATCACCCACCTTACACACTCGCTGGCAGGCATCACAGGACCGGCAGAAATCTGCCACAGCCCTGGATGCCCCCGGCCAGTTGTAACACTGCGACAGCCGGGCTCTCGTCCGAGTGACCCCCTGATGACCCGCTAGTGGAATAAAGTGGGCTACCTGCAACAACTGCTGCCTATACTCCGTGGGTACCACTATCTGTCATTTACCTGTCCATATGTCATCTAATCCCTTGGTCCCTTGCTCACTATACAGGAGCCTGCGGTGCCACAAGTAGTAATCAGACCTGTCTCTTGGCTTAGACTCGGACGCCCGAAGTCTCATGCCCTCCAAGCTGGGGTCTGATTGCACCGCATCCCTAAACTTGGTATCTAACTCTGGCCACTTGCCTGTCGAAGCTAAGTTGGGGGGACTGGGAATAGGTAAAGTGAACACTAAGTCAGGGTCAGTATGCGACTTCGTCTGGCTTACCTGTCTGGAGACTTCTGGAGCTGTAGGTCTCAAATGCAAGGGGACAGGTGCTGGTTCTGCTGCGATCCTTGCTTTACTGGCTCCTGGTGATCGCTGCAACAGGGGCAAGCTCAGTTGTAAAAATGCAGGTAACGTGCCCCAGGTCATTGCCAAGTAGGACCTCGCCATCTAAGCCAGGTAATACCCCCACATCCCTCATGCCACGTCCGGCACCCCAATCCAAAAAGACATGGGCTACCTGGATGGACCACGGTGCTCCATCGGGCACGGTCACTTGCATTCCGGTGCCCGGGAGCAAATCCTCTGGCTGCACCATATCAGGGCTAACCAAAGTCACGGTGGCACCGGAGTCCAGCAAGCCATCCGCCTGCCGGTCCCCGATGGTCACCTTCCGCAGATGCTTCTGCCGGACATCGTTGGGCTGCATCCCGACTGGTGAAACCTGATGTCCTCCGATCTCCGCTGCTGGTCCCGTGGTGGCAAGTGCAGGTTCTCCCGTGGACGTCCCTCTGTGGTTGTGTGAGGAATCGGGGAACATGTCCCTTGCAGCGGGTTCCCTCCTCTCTTACCCAAAGTAACGCTGCTGCTGCCCCCGCCCCCTTGTCACTTGTGCGCGCAACCCCGCTCCTGTTACAGAGTGCGTGCGCATGCGCTCCTTTTACGCGACCACCACAGAGCCTGGCTCCGCCCCCTGTGACACACCGCGCCTCCTCCACGCGCAGTGTGCACACACGACGCCGCGCAATGATCCCCAGCTGCGAGTCAAGCCCTAATGAGCCCTTGTCTCCTGCGAATTATCCTGTTCTCCGCTTGGGCCCTGCCCCCGCTCCGCCTCCTGTGCATTTGCTTACTTCCTGTATAAATATCCTGCTAGTGCTCAGTTGAATTGCTGAGCATAACCAAGTGTAGCCTTTGTGTGAACCTTGTGCGTGAAGCCTCTCCAGTGTGTTTTTCAGAGTTTACCCTTCGTGTACCGACCTGGCTTGTTTGCGGACCCTCTCTGGCTTTCTGATCCTGGCTTGCCCTCGACGACGTGTACCTCTCTACTCCCAGACCTTTGGCTTATGGACTTCAACTATGCAGCTTTCTATAACCCCGGATTCAGCAAGAATCACAGGATTAACCCTCTCTCTACTGCACAGACCCGGCAACGCTAACCTCCACCATCTGGGCACGTTCTCGCTGGTGTGGGTGTGTGGCTCTAAACCTTCCCACCTCAGTACCGGGTCTTGTCCTGTTTGTGGGTTCGCACAAGCGTTACATGTTGATTCCATGGCTGTGCTTGGCTTCTCTGTGTGTGCCAGTCGCACACGGGCGACCGGCTTCACAGCTTGTGATCGTTGCTCCTGATGCGGTCCTCCGGACCGGTCCCAGTCAGGACAGTCTGGCCTGAGATGTTCGACCTTGTTGCAAGTAAAACACCGCCTCTCGTGCCTAAACTCTGCAGCTTTGGGTGCGTTGCCGTCTGCTGCAGGCTTGTGGGTCCACGGAGGGGTGGTTTTGACTCCCTTATTCATCAGAGCCCTGCTGGCCACATACTCATCTGCCATCCTCGCAGCATCCACATGGGTCTTTGGTTTGTGGTCAAAAACCCATGCCCTCACGTCCGAGGGAAGTTGCTGATGTAGCTGCTCCTTGAACATCAAGTCTAGCTGTGTGTGAAACTTGGTGATCCCGTAACCCTCCACCCACTGGGTCCCCTGCAAAGCCATGCGGGCTCCATAGTCCACATAGGATTCTCGAGGGTACTTCTCTCCAGTCCGTAACTTGCCCCGGTAGGCTTCTGGGGTGAGCAGCATACACTTTACATGACCGTAGTCATCAGCATCCATGCGTGGAATACACTGCACAGTTCGCTTGGCTTTCCCGGATACCAATGGATGCAGTCTCAGCACTATGTCCCGACGTGGGACCCTGTACCGGGGACACTGCATTTCAAAGTCATTTAGAAATACATCTATTTCATCCGTGCCATCCACAAACTTGCTGAAGCTGTGGCGGTCCACCCGGGGAATATCCTGTTCCCCGTTGACAAGGTAGGGATGTGGGCTTTGCCATGCACTGTGGCCAGCATCTGTATCCGCTCTGCTGCCTTCTCTCCCCATGCGGTCAGGAGCACTGTGAGCCCAGTGACGGTAAGTCCGGTAGCCGCAGTGACTACCTTCTCTGCACCCACTGGCGCCACGCCACCATTATTCAGGTGGTCACTTGCTCCTTCCCCATGTCCTTGAAGCACCGGAGCTAGATTGATCTACTGCACTCCGGGCTGATTGGTGTCCACTGCCACAACAGCTACGGGGCCAAGCCCCTCCATTGGAGCCATTCTGGCTTGTGACTCGCCAAGTCCTCTTCAAGTTGCGGCTTTGACTGACCGTCTGTCGGCAATCCATAGCCCTCACATCTCTCCACAATCCGAGCTCGGTCCAAGGATCAGAACCTTCCTGAGCTGTTACTCATGTTGGGATGTGTAGCACAGGGGCATGGGCAAAGGGCAAGGTGAATTATCTTGTGCTTCTTGTGAAGTGTGTTTAAGTTACCACTTGTCTGCAGAGCTCGCAATCTACGAGTTTCCCCACTATGTTATAGAATTCCGCAGGAGACTATACCATAGGCTCAGTCAGCGTCCCACCACTGCCACCAGTAAATTTAAGCCTGTCATGGTAGACCAGGTCTTATCTACACATTAATACCGGGATTCTGCACTGAGCACACAAGATGAGTAAAATAAATTGTAATTTATTTCTTTTCAGACAAACACACAAATCTTCACAATATACACTCAATAAACACTTACTGGATGGGGGAACGAAATCAATTGTCCTTGGAACAAAACAGAGTCTCTGGGCACCCCTGCACGCATGCAAGTGAGTGCGCACAATGATCCGTGTAGCAGTTCCTGGTTAGGGGCACAAGTTGCCACCCTGTATTTTCGCCAAAAGGTAAAAGTTTGGTTAGTCCTTACAGGGTTCGATCGGGAACCCTTAGCTCTAACGAATTCCAGAAGAGGGGGATGATCCTTGGTTACAATATTATTAACCCCTCACACTCCGGAACTGCAGACGCTGGGACTTGGTCAAAACGTTGTTAAGTCAGGTGAATCTGACTGGGACTGGGCTGCAGGCATTTTTACAGGGTTAAGGGTCCTACTGTATACCTAACATGTGTACCCAATCCTGCCCGTGGGAATATTTCTCCCACCTATCCCTGCTTTGCCAGTAGTCTGCAGGAAGGGCAGAAGTTGTGTCCCGGTTTGCACGGAGCAGGCACTAACTTCACACCTAGGCTCCTTAGCATACTGGGACCTTCCCCTAACCTGGTGACACTGAGTCTGGGCTTTGGCCACCAAGTGTGAAGTACCCATACTTTACACCGGTATCTGGCACTTACAATATCCCGGCCATCCTAACACCTAGGATTGCTGAGGCTTTTCAACTCCGGACTTCTCATATCCTTTGAGGTGCCCACTTTGCAGGGTGCCATTGAAGTACAGAGTTGATAAATCCCTCAGTTCATTCATCCTTAACATACTTGCATGTTAAAGGATTTTTCCCAGGCTCACAGAAAATGTTTTCCTTTCTTCACATTTAAAAGCAACAGTATAACACAGTTTATTAATAAAGTATGTTCTGCTTATGCCACTACTATAAACTTTACATGTGTGTGTATGGGTTCTTTATTCCTAGCTGCACTCCAAAAATTAGCGTGCTAGCTTATTCCGATCGCGAGTTATCTTATTTAATTGAACGGGCTATGATGTGGTCTGCGGTTTTACCTACTTCTCACGTCAATTTACTTTTCCCCTTTCAAGTTAAGAAGCTAACAAGGTAACGGATAAATTTTGACAGAAACCACTTCAGCTAGACCGCAAACCACTTAATCAATTAACCTTGCGGTTGCGAGGTCGAGAGCTTAGAAAATGATCCCTATACTTTCAAAGCGGCACGCTTTTTCAATCAGCGCTTGGTTTAGCGCTCGCAGCTCCCTCTTGTGTCGCAAAACCAATTGGCACAGTTCACATTCATATGTATAGGGAAATCATTTGTCTCCACAGTTCACATACAGTTCTATTACTGCAGCTAGGGATGGAGCTGCAAAATGGGGACAATATAGATGGTGTAGGGGAAAACATATCAGTGTGGTGCACATACAGTTAACCCCTTCAGTCCCAATGCGATTTTAGGGTTAATCAGCCGGGAATAATGCCTTTTTTAATGGCTTTATTAACCCCCTATCGCCACATAGTCATAACCCTCTATCGCCACATAGTCATAAGACCACATTAAATTAAAATATAACAGTATATGTGATGCTTCCATCAAAAAGCCATGTAAATATAGGTAGAGCAATTTCCCCCACTCACCCCCTGGGATATGTGTGGCTACGTTATGTGTGATGCGATGCAATACCTGTGGCTCACAGGAAACCTGAGCCTCCGCTAATGGGAACCTGGGGTGTACCATAGTTGATGCTCGGTAGCGCCTCCACCTATAATGGGATTCTACTACAGTATGTGGAATGACACTGTTACAGGACAATAAAGAATACATACGGGTAAAACAATAACAGTTTACTGTACATATCAGAGAACAAATAATAAAGGTGATACCCACTTGCAGGCCTCGCAGGACCCATGTCCACACCCCAGTGGAGTTTACCCCAATGAACTAAGGTGCACCAGGCACCATACCATCCCAGTGTCCACCGGATCAATCACCCACCCAAGTGTGTGAGACAGTGCTGCCCCCACTAGCTCTGTATGGTTGATGCACTTAGTTGGGTACCTGCCACCGGGTATGTCCACACCCGGTCGCGCAGTGATGCTGATGGGATCCATAGATCCAGTGACATAAACCACGGTGGCTTCGTCTTATGACCCTCTACGTGGGGTGGGTCCTGCATGGATTGTACCACCATATGAGATTGTTCTTTGTTGCAGGTGTCTGGGCAAGATCACCTGAGATCAGAATGCAGCCACATCCTGATGGTGTCCCTCACTCTGGTACTACAGGGCAGTGTCCCTATCTATGGGCCTGTCCCTGCAGCAACTACAAGCTGAGGGGAGTGTTGACCTAGCTGGGGCCTAAGGGGGTATCTGGCCTAGTGCAGTGCATCACTGACTCCCTATACACACACACACACACACACACACACACACACACACACACACACACACCCTACCCTTCTGCTGTCCTAACTACCACTGACTCACTCACTAACTGCCCAACTGTATAACTGCCTTAACTACAAATGCAGCCGCCCTATTGGCTAAGCCGTAGCATGTGACATCCGTTCCTGAGGCTCATGGGACATGTAGTCCCTTTCTTGAGCCTTTCCCCTATTGGCCACCACTTTGGGGGTCCTGCTGCGCATGCGCGAAGTGTCTCTCGCGTTGGTGCCAACCCCAACATGGCCGCCGGACTAGGGGATTCTCTGTGCATGCGCGACCACTGTACATGCACGAGGATTAACAAAATGGCGGCACCCTGCTATGGGAGCCGCTGGTGACTCAGTCACTGCTCCATCTGCCCACAAACCTCCGCACACTCTCCCCATCCCCCACTGTTGGCCGCAGTCGCAGCGAAAGTTAAGGAGATGAAGGGGGACCCTGGGGGACCGTGTCACATTTATATTATGCAAACATCACCCAACCTAAGAATCAGAGGTCCTAACCTATCATATGTTGAGATGCAGTGATTCTGGATAGAAGAAAATCACATGGATACACATTCTTTAAACATCTCCAGACAATATATATATATGGTAAGATGCACAGACTCCTGCTAAACCGTAAAGATATGTGTGTCTAGTCTAACCCTAGGAGTAGACATAGGCCATGGTTATATGGCTATATAGACCAGGATAATAAATGGGGGTCTGACCCCTTGTAGATAAGGCCTGTGTCCAACCCTCAATGGTTGGTCTTTAAACAATGATATCACTAGAAACTGCCTAGAGGACAATTGGAAAAGTGTCATGATGCAGGGAGTCGAAGTCCTCTCTTTTTATAGACCCACATGTTCCATTATTCTTTGTTTTAAAGGTATAATCGTGCGTCCTATATAGCTCAAAACACAGCCCACATATCAGATAGTAAATCACATAACTGGTTTTACAGTTCATAAATGTTCTTAGCTTGTATCCATTTTGAAGTAATTTTGTTTGTTTTATAAAGAGGCACATTTTATGTCACCTCATTTTCTTGTTCTATCAAACACGTGATATTTTATTATTTTGAATTATTCTAATAATGTAGCTATGGGAAAAAATCATCAAGGACTTATGTACATACTGTACGTGTGCAGATAATTCGAGCCTTTTGAAACAAGCAGATTTTGTCTTTGATGGTTCTAGAGACATTACATGTGATGTGATCTACTGTCTATATGTTCCCCTACCTACCAATTAGATTGTAATCTCCTCGGAGCACGGACTCCTCTTCCTTAATGTTACTTTTATGTCTGAAGCACTTATTCCCATGTATAGTGGTAAAGTGAAATAAGGCGCAAACAAATAAAAAGTGAACACTAATAATAAGTGACTAATCAAAATCTTAAATAGGTGATAATGTGATAAAATTTAAATGAATACAGCTTCACCCCCTGCTCTGGAACCCACTGGAAGGGGTAGTCTTCACTCTTCCCCCACAGTAACAGCAAAACACACAAAATCCACGGGGAGCATGGGGAGGAAATAAAAATAAATTTAAGTGCAGCAAAAAAAGGCAACGTGGAAAAAAGCCTTCAAATGACTTGGCTCTAATGGATTAACTACTTACAAGATGTAAGAGTCAAATAGGCAGGGTTGACTCAAACAGTCACAGGTAAGTAGTTAATCCATTAGAGCCAAGTCATTTGAAGGCTTTTTTCCACGTTGCCTTTTTTTGCTGCACTTAAATTTATTTTTATTTCCTCCCCATGCTCCCCGTGGATTTTGTGTGTTTTGCACTTATTCCCATGACCTGTTATTTATATTATTGTTATTTATATGATTACAACATGTATTACTACTGTGATGCGCTATGTACATTAATGGTGCTATATAAATAAAGACATACAATACAATAAAATACAATGAAGTTTCTGATTTATCTATCTATTTTTCAGTTAGAAAAATATCTCACCCAGGACATTCGTCTATGATGGGACATCACAACTTTGGAAAATTGCCTTAAAGGTAGAAGGATTCCAAGGGGCTTGAGAATCAAAAAGTCACGTTCCTTTGGTTTTCAATCTGTAGAATTTGAAGAAGCCTGGAAAACAACCTTGGACGAATGTTAATCTAAATTAATTGACCTAATACAGTTTAGACAGTTTAGACTTATACAGTCTAAAATAAAATAAAAAACATCACTCAAGACAGAAATCAAAAGCTTTTAGACCAAATTATGTCAATTGGAAGGCATGGGAGAGTTTGCTGACAATAATACAAGATTGGCCCAAAACTTCCAAGCTATGAAAAAAAACATTATACTCAAAAATCAATATAAGTTTGAATGGGATTGCCTGGATTATTTAAACAATAAAATATATCACTGGCAAAAACCAGCCCCGTTGACTAAGAAACTACCGAGGGACTCCAGGTAATCTTCCATCCAACTGAGAGCAAAGATTGAGATATACTCCCAGATGATCTATTCTAAAAAATAGATATGGAGATACTTCAATCTTGAATCGAATGAAAATAATGAACTAGAAAGAGAGTGGACCGCGAAGACATCAGACAGGACAACGGAACCAAGGGACATTGAATCAACCCACATATCAGCAAGTATTTTCGAAATCATTTTCAAAAAAATCAAGATGGGGAAACAAGGGAGGGCAATTTTAGTCTCCCTCACAAGAGGGAAAAAGAACTATTGAAAAATGTTGATAATGTTATTAATATTCCAGGAGTTGATCTCACCCCAACTCAATTACTTCTCTTAAACAAAGACCTTAACTTTGGTCCTCATCGTAATTTTAAATTATTTGAAACCATCATACTGCAGATATTCAGAAATTTACTAGGAATGTCTCTCTTTTTTGTGTGTTTGAAGTACTGATGGGACGGCCGTTATTCGAACATTTAACGCAGTGTGTAGATCAGAATACCCATTAGATGGCGCGCAATTTATTTGAATCGTGCCGACTTAAACACGCGGCTTGTTTATCGTTTTGTCCGGGTCAGAAAAGGTAATTTTAGCGTTGTCTACAATACCGTTGAGAAACTCAAGTGGGCAATCGCGAGTTGTTGTCATAAAAATCCAATAGCAATTCAATGTCTGTATTATACACAGAGCAGCGTGTGTACTGTACTGTGCGTACTGTATCGGTATTATACACAGGGCAGTGTGAAACGCATACTGTAGGCGTGTCACAGTATCACATTTCTGCGCATTAAACATTATGACCTTTTGAAAATATTTATTTGGACTGATAATCCATCATGCAGCGCTCTCGCCCCCGCACACACACAAGGGTCAAGGATTTAACATTCTTATCTACAGTACACCTCTCCCACACCATTCATTTGTAATGGATGGCTTTCTGGTTTGAATCTTCCCGAGTGTGGCCTCATACTGTAGTACATTCCTGTGGATGCATATACTGTATGACTTCCCAGTAGAAGTTCAAGTCTGAAAAAAAAGTTTTTGTTTTTTTTTGTTACAGTATTTATTTTTATTTTCTCGACATGGGCTTGCATAGCAATTACTGTATGGATATTATGAGAATCAAACAGTACTTTTGCTTTTTTAATTCCACACTAGTCATGTACGTTCTTTTTGAGGTGGGTGGCATACTGTAGTACTGTGATTTTATTTGGGGGTGTGGGGATCAAAACATTATGATGACTTGTTGAGAATATGTCTTTGAACTACAGTACATGTAATCCTTCATACACCCTGCTAGTACCCCCCCCCCCCCCCGCACACTCAAGGATTTCAACTTCTTATTAACACCTCTGACAAATCATTCATTTTCAAATGGTTGGCTTTGTGGTTTCATTAATCTTCCCGAGCCTGCTCTCACAGTTCTGCGCCTGCATGTAATTCTCTTTGGTTGGGACCTGGGACCTTGTTGATTATTAATGCGCATGCGTGTATAACTTCCAATTCATTTGGAAGTTAGTTCAAGTTTTAAAAATATATACTGTACTGTATAACATTTTTTTATTTATTTTTTGGTTATCGCCATGGCTTGCATAGCAAGTATGGATATTATGAGATTCAAGTTTTACAAATGCAGTATATATTTTTTGGGGTTATCACCATGGGCTTGCATAGCAATTATGGATATTATGAGAATCAAACATGACTGTTGCTTTTTAATTCCACACCAGTCATGTACTGTATATTCTTTCTGAGGTGGGTGGCATACTGTAGTACTGTGATTTTTATTTGGGGTGTGGGGATAAAAACATTATGATGACCTGTTGAGAATATGTCTTTGAACTACAGTACAGGTAATACTTCATACAGCTCGCACCCCCTCCCCCCCCCCCGCACACACACAGGGCTCAAGGATTTCAACTTCTTATCAACACTTCTGATGAGGAATTGATGTATGAAGTTCAAAGCTGTACTGTAGTTCAAAGACATATTCTCAACTGGTCATGATAATGTTTTGATCCCCACACACCCAAATAAAAATCACAGTACTACAGTATGCCACCCACCTCAAAAAGAACGTACATGACTAGTCTGGAATTAAAAAGCCACAGTACTGTTTGAATCTCATAATATCCATAATTGCTATGCAAGCCCATGGCGATAACCCCCAAAAATATATATTTGTAAAACTTGAATTAAAAAATAAAATGTATTTTTTGACCGACCCCCTATTGCAGACCTGAAATTCTTATTAACAGTTCAACAAAGCATTGCACTTCACATACTGTAATGTAATGCAAGGGCATTTCTCTTACCTGTTATTAAAAAAAATGTCAAAATGAGACATTACAGTACAAGCATGCGCATACCAGTAAAAGAAAAACAGTAGTACTGTTGCAAAAGTTGAAAGCATTGAATAATAAATATTACATACTGTATAGAATAAAAGATATACATTTTTATTTTTGGTGTTTATAAGAAAAGTTGTGAAGATGACAGTACTGTACAATGTAAAAAAAAGATTTGAAGATTAAAAAAGCAGCATACTGTACAATATAAGGTTTTCTATAAAGCTCACAATTGTTCTATCAATAAAAATGGCACTGTCACTAAATGTTTGCCTACATGGCAATCAATGTGCAAGCAACTTTTCAAAAAAGCGATATTGGAGGTCCATCCAAATCGCTTCTTTTGTCTTTTTCCGCTTGATGTCAAAGTTTCTTTTCTGGGAAAAAGAAACAAATATGCTATTATTACCGGTATTGCGCATGCGTCAAGTCGTGTCATTGGGAATTAAAGCAGCCTGTAGGACGACATGTGCAGAGGTACACAATGGAGACTGTTTTAAGGTGAAATTAAAACAAGGCTTTTTTGTGCCTGTCGCTTTAAACACAGCAAAAATCAACATAAGAGAATAAGCCAAACAAAAAACCTATCTCTGCTTTGGAGACTATCTACACATGTAGCTCAGCCCTCTCTGACTGAGTTGGTTAGCTAAGCTATTTACCAGCCCCAAATCATGGAGACATTTATCAATACACATAGACATAGATAATAGTCTTTTACGAAAAGTCTTATCTGTTAGCTGGGATGCTGTAGGGGAAGCTTCTCTGCTCTCTTGGATCCGCACCCATGTGTGCTAAGGCAATCTCTGGGCTCAAGGTTAGAATCTTGTCCCCTTTGTCTTGTGGTCAACTTGTCGCTCAAGACATCTGTCCTTCCTTGGTTCAGCCCAGTTGTGGACTAAGGAATCTCTGCTCTGTCTCGTAGTTCAGCTCAGGTGTGAGCTAAGGAGTCTCACTTCCTGTCTCAAAGGCAGGCTTTTTCTAACACCTCTAATCAGCCAGGTGCTGGTCAATTAACCAGCACACTGCTGGATTAGAGGCAAGTTTTCTGAACAGGGTAAGTCCCCTGTTACATACCTCCCCTGTTTGTGGGAAGCTCGGGCTTGCCACGGCCAAAGCCCATCCTTCCACTCTCACTCGAGATATCTCTGTGACTTGAATGAGAGTGGATGGAGGAGAACCCTCAGTCTTGCTGGATTTGGAGCCCTTCCTCCAGTTTAGTAGTGTCTCCTCCAGAAGGTGTTTGAGTTCAGCAGTCTTCAGTCGCTCAGGGAGAACTTCTCCCAAGTACAATCTTTCTACTGACCATGTGTTCCTGAGCTTTCCCCTGTGCCGGGCACTCCTCTTTTTGTAGGCAGACTGTATGGCGACAATCGCCGAGCGCCTATGCAAATCGCTCTCTCTCACCATCCTTCCCATGTGCTCCACTTTAGCACAAAATGTCCATTTCCTGGTATCACAAGAGCGCCCAATAACAGCCATTTGAGCCCTCAGTTCTTGAAGCTGTCTTCCTGCACTTTTCCCATTCAACATAGTCGCCATTTCAGCTTCTTTGGGATTGAGTTGCGATTCCAGCTCCATTTCCAGAGAATGTCCTATCTTTTCAGCTTCCTCAGCTAAGGATTCTTCTGGCTTTGATTCTGCACTCCTACCTCTGTTTTTTGCCTGTTGGGCGATTGCAGGTTTGGCTAGTGCTTTCTTAGGTGGCTCAAACTTTGTAATCTTGTTTTGAAGGTGAGTGGTGTCCCCAGCTCTCACTGTACACTTGTCCTCACGGGCCTTAGTTACCGTGGGACACCGATGCTTGGGCAGAGCCAATACCTTTTCCTGTATTGGAGGCATCTGTAAGTTAGTGGACTGCAGAGTCTCACTCTGTTTCTTGAGTGTTTCCTGCCATTCTCCTTTCAGGTTCTTTATTGCTTCCCTGTGTTTTCTCTGAGCTTGCTTCCACCTTTCATTCTTTATTTTGTGGAGCACTGTGAACTTCTTCGCTTGGGCCAAAGACACTCGTCTCAGTTTCTGGACCTTTTTGCACTCCCTCTTTTACCGAGTCACCTGGTCTCTAAGCTTAGCCTCTAGCGATGCTTTGGTGATGGTCAGGGTAGCCTTCAGTTTATCCTGCTGCTTTGCGAGGACGCACTGGGTAATCAGACGTTCCTGCAGCACTTGTATTTCCTTAGCAGCCTGCAGATTTTCTTCCTGCATAGTGCGCTGCTTCCCCTCGACATTCGTGAGGTGTGTACGCAGACCTTGCAGTTGGTTCGGCAGTCAGTGCTCTGCTTCAAATTTTTCATCTCCCAACCATTTCTTTATTTTTTCAAGCTCGTTCAGCTTTTCATTCTTTCCATTGACGTGGTTTGTCAACTCCGAATTTTATTTTTTTAATCTTAAATTTTTTTAATCTTAAATTTTCTCCTTTTTCAGTCTCTGTTCTATTCAGGGCCTGCTTTCTCTGCTTTGGAGACTATCTACACATGTAGCTCAGCCCTCTCTGACTGTGTTGGTTAGCTAAGCTATTTACCAGCCCCAAATCATGGAGACATTTATCAATACACAGAGGCATAGATAATAGTCTTATACGACAAGTCTTATTTGTTTGCTTTAGGGGAAGCTTCTCTGCTCTCTTGGATCCGCACCCGTGTGTGCTAAGGCAATCTCCGGGCTCCTGGTTAGAATCTTGTCCCCTTTGTCTTGTGGTCAGCTTGTCGCTCAAGACATCTGTCCTTCCTTGGTTCAGCCCAGTTGTGGACTAAGGAATCTCTGCTCTGTCTCCTAGTTCAGCTCAGGTGTGAGCTAAGGAGTCTCACTTCCTGTCTAAAAGGCAGGCTTTTTCTAACACCTCTAATCAGCCAGGTGCTGGTCAATTAACCAGCACACTGCTGGATTAGAAGCAAGTTTTCTGAACAGGGTAAGTCCCCTGTTACACAGCCGTTCAAGCAATATCCTACATCTGTGTCTGAAGGATGAGAACAAACTTCTGATTGGCTCTGACTCTTCAACCCCACACTCTCCCTACATTTTTAAGTGCAGCGGCACGTACTTCGACGGCCAATCAAATCATTCTTCAAAGTGCACTCAACAGAGAAACATCCCCTCAACTCGCATACAGTATTGTATTGATGCACTGTAAAGTACGTACAGTATTGTTTAAAAATAATTTTGTTTTGACACACGCAGGCTTGAACTGCAGCTCTAAACTTACAGTAATACTGTCATGTACTGTACAGCAGGCCTGCACAACTTGTAAAGCGAGAAGGGCCGAACTTCTCCAAGGAAAACAGATTCGGGCCGCACGGGTAAAATCATCATCATATCTCCCCCAGCACCTTTCATCATCATCATCATCATCATCATCATCATCATCATCATCATCATCCTCATATCTCCTCCAGCACCCCTCATCAATCTCTCCCAGCACCCCTCATCATCCTCATCTGCCCCAGCACCCCATCATCCTCATATCTCCCCCAGCACCCCTCATCCTCAATCTTTGCGAGACTCACCCTCTATCTCACACCCCCATCTCTCCCCCTCACCCGTAAACAATACTCCCCCTCCACATAACACACAATACCCCCTTGCAGACCACACAAATCCCACCCCCTGCACCTCCCCCCTGCACCTCACCTACCCTCACCCCCTTGCACCTCAGCTCCCCTCCCCCTTGCAGCTCACCTCTCCCCCTTGCAGCTCAACACCCCCCATTGCACCTCACCCCCACCCCCTTGCACCTCAACTCCCCCCCTTGCACCTATAACATGCAGAGCGATATAATAACATGCAGAGTGATATAATAACAGCCAGAGATATAATAACAGGCAGAGATATAATAACAGGCAGAGATATAATAACAGGCAGAGATATAATAACATGCAGAGTGATATAATAACATGCAGAGAGATATAATAACACGCAGAGCGATATAATAACACACAGAGTGATATAATAACATGCAGAGATATAATTAACACGCAGAGCGATATAATAACACGCAGAGCGATATAATAACATGCAGAGGGATATAATAACAGCAAAACACACAAAATCCACGGGGAGCATGGGGAGGAAATAAAAATAAATTTAAGTGCAGCAAAAAAAGGCAACGTGGAAAAAAGCCTTCAAATGACTTGGCTCTAATGGATTAACTACTTACAAGATGTAAGAGTCAAATAGGCAGGGTTGACTCAAACAGTCACAGGTAAGTGGATGATGCAGTTGTCATCAGAGTGGATCGGGACCCCAGGATCACGTACCCCAATGTTGAGAGAAAAACTGGCATAGCACAGATCACTCGAGATAAAATAGCGTCCTGCAACGTTCCCCCACTCCTCTGCCTCAGCCCCCGGTCAGCTGTTACACTGCTCCGACTGGCGTCTGACGTCACTTCTGGGTTCGTCGCGCGGTGAGTGCTGGATCTTCCTGCAACTTCTCTGCTGTATGCTCCGGTCTGAATGAAAACTCCCACTCTACGCGTTTCAAAAGCAACTGCTTTCTTCCTCAGGAGTGTCTATAATAACACGCAGAGAGATATAATAACACGCAGAGCGATATAATAACAGGCAGAGATATAATAACATGCAGAGAGAGATTTTAGCCAGCTGGCTCACCGTCCTGCAACGTTCCCCCACTCCTCCGCCTCAGCCCCCGGTCAGCTGTTACACTGCTCCGACTGGCGTGTCACTCCTGAGGAAGAAAGCAGTTGCTTTTGAAACGCGTAGAGTGGGAGTTTTCATTCAGACCGGAGCATACAGCAGAGAAGTTGCAGGAAGATCCAGCACTCACCGCGCGACGAACCCAGAAGTGACGTCAGACGCCAGTCGGAGCAGTGTAACAGCTGACCGGGGGCTGAGGCAGGGGAGTGGGGGAACGTTGCAGGACGGTGAGCCAGCTGGCTAAAATCTTAGGAAGAAAGCAGTTGCTTTTGAAACGCGTAGAGTGGGAGTTTTCATTCAGACCGGAGCATACAGCAGAGAAGTTGCAGGAAGATCCAGCACTCACCGCGCGACGAACCCAGAAGTGACGTCAGACGCCAGTCGGAGCAGTGTAACAGCTGACCGGGGGCTGAGGCAGAGGAGTGGGGGAACGTTGCAGGACGGTGAGCCAGCTGGCTAAAATCTTCCTACACTAATGCAGTGTGATATGCCCGTATTTTAATGTTAGAATGTGAGTATAATATTTTATTGTTATAAAGCTATTTTATCTCGAGTGATCTGTGCTATGCCAGTTTTTCTCTCAACATTGGGGTACGTGATCCTGGGGACCCGATCCACTCTGATGACAACTGCATCATCCACTTACCTGTGACTGTTTGAGTCAACCCTGCCTATTTGACTCTTACATCTTGTAAGTAGTTAATCCATTAGAGCCAAGTCATTTGAAGGCTTTTTTCCACGTTGCCTTTTTTT
>WSYH01009603.1:0-25558 GCA_036426205.1 Ascaphus truei | reverse complement strand
ACCCACCCAGTCCACCTACCCACGCGACACCCCCACCTCACCATCTGTCCACACGTGTCACCATCTCCCTACCCCTCCCACCACCCACAGCTTATTCACCGTTCTATCCCTACCTGCGGCCAGCCTCTAAGTCAGCAAGCGTCTCCATCACCGTCTCTTACTAAATCAACGAGCCGTCTCAAACCCACCCCCCAGTCACCGTCTCCCAAATCACCATCTCTCCCACCACCGTCTAAAGCCACCGTCTCCCACCCACCCCAGTCACCGTCAAAGTCAGTTGGTGCGGCAATGGTGGCTTGCGCAGTTGCTGGCGGCAGGGGGAGGCGTGGAGGCCGCGCTGCTTTGTATCGCCGTCCCTTTCCCTCTTCCCTCCCCTGCCCCCCCTCCAGTCACTCACATCCGTCGCTGTCTGTATTCCCTGTTGTGTGTCCTGTGTGTGTATAGGGGAGAGTTGTGTTTGTATCATATCAGTGCTCTGTGTGGTGTGTGTGTCTCGTGTGTGTATCTTGTGGTGTGTTCTGTGTGTGTGTGTGGCTGTGTGTGGTGTGTGTTGGTGTGTGTGTGTGTGTGTGTGTGTGTGGTTGGTGTGTGTTTGGTGGTGTGTGTGTGTTTGTGTGTGTGTGTTGTTGTGTGTGTGTGTGTTGTGTGTGTGGTGTGTCAGTGGCTGTGTGTATGTATCAGGGCTGTATATTGTGGTATCAGTGGCTGTGTGTGTGATCTCGTGGTGCTTGTGTGTTGTATCAGTGGCGGTGTGTTTGTGTTGTGTTACAGTGGCTGTGCTGTGTGTGTGTGTGTATGGGTCAGTGTGTGTGTGTGTGTGTATCATGGCTGTGTGTCAGTGTGGTTGTTTGCATGGCTGTGTGTGTGTATCAGTGTGTGTGTGTGTGCGTGTATCAGTATCAGTGTGTGTGTGTATCAGTATCGGTGTATGTGTGTGGTCTGTCTGTTTGTATCGTGGCTGTGTTGTGGGTATCAGGTGCGCTGTTGTTGTCATGTGTGTCGTGTATTGGTGGCTGTGTGTGTCTTGGTGGTTGTGTGTGTGGTGTGTATCGGTGTTGTGTGTGTTGATGTGTGTATCGTGGTGTGTGTGTGTGTATCGGTGGCTTGTGTTGTATCGGTGTGGCTGTGTGTGTGTGGTATCGTTGGCTGTGTTGTGTGTGCGTCTGTGCATGTCGTGTGTGTGTATCGGTGGCTGTGTGTGTGTCTGTGAGGCCGCATGGCTGTGTCTGTGTGGGTCGCTGTGGGTGTCTGTGCATGGTCAGTGTCTGTGTTGGTCTGTCTGTTTGAGTGTCGTAGTCAGAGAAAAGGGGGGAAAGAAAGGGGATTGGGAGAATATATAAAATCTGTATGGACATTCATACTGTTTTTTTTACCTGACGATAAAATTTTAGTTGATCACGAAGGAGAAGTTCAAAATCCGAGTCATGGGACAAAAAGTTTGGAAACGCTGTTATAGGCCATACACGTCTATAAACTAATGCTGCAAATTTTTCCCAACATGTTCACAGAGTTCCTCAAAATCTGGGCCATAAGGAATTGTTGAATCTCTGCGTCACGTTTCTATCTTGTATTTCCACACACAGTCCGCTAGGCCTGAGTGGCATAAACTTTCTGTCTAAAAGTTGCATAAATTAACAGTGATAGCAAGAAAAAAGGCATCCCTAGAAGAGGTGATGACAGTGACTGTGCATACAAACATGTCTTTGTATGTGAAAATCTTGATAACACATACTCTATAATAAAGTACAGCATTGTGCAAAAACAAAAGTGTATAAATGCTGCTCAAACACCCTTTGATCGGTCCGCATGTTCACTCGTGTAGAACGTGTGTAGGTAGTTATCGCAATTCAGAATGCTGAAAATACACATACTCAATGGTGCAAAAAAAGTTTAAACAGTGGGTGTGTTTTCTGTGAAGATGTACCTTTTAGATGGGAACTCACTTTTCCCATGAAAAAAACACACTCTCCAACTGTGGCAATAGATAGTCCCCTTAATGTATGATGTCACTCTATGTGTGTGGAATGCCGCAATGTGGGGATGTTTAGAATGAACAAGTAACATAGTCAATCTAGGCAAATAGCAACTTTATCACTTAAAAATCTATAGAATACACTACATAGTGTCAACTATTAAAAGTCACATCCAAATCATGTCTTACTGTAAGGCTCTCTACCGCTCCTCTTGCCGAATCTCTCCGTTTGTCCCACTTATACTCTGCGTCACTTTTCTATCTTTTTATTGGCGTCAACAGTCTGCCAGGGCTTGAGGTGCGCTAAACTTTTCTGGCAAAGTTTCATGAAATGTAACAAACTGTTTCAAACACTTTGGACGCAAATGAAAGCGGAATGGAGCAAAGCGGCAAAACAATCTTCTATTCGCATTTTAGTTCCTTTATACTCTACAGTATTGGGGAAGATGTAAACATAGTATTATTGACATGGCTATTGAGACATTATTAATTTTTTCCTTGAGTCGTGTTAGAAGTGCTGGAGTGATCTCTGCAATTATATGTAACGTGTTTTCTGTATGGCCTGACCCCCCATCCACATTAGCCCTGTGTTCTAACCACCCCCATTACACAATGGTCGTGTCTTGTGGTGCAACCTTTGGCACCAGGACTCCTGATTCTCCTCCCTCCATGATGGTGTTGGGATTGCCCACCAGACAGGCAGCTGATGTAGTTTGTGCGAGTCCTACCTATATCCAGTGCAGCGCCTCCCACCTCATCAGATCCCTGCGTCCGCATGGGATGGTTCTGATGAGGAACTCCTCCGTGGTGCCGTCCTCTGCAGAGTAATTCCAGACATCATACTGAGGGTACTTTATCAAGGACATCTTTATTGCTGGTGTGTATGGCGCCAGCTGCCCCTCACACTAGCGCTCTAGCCGCCATCTCTCTGCTGCACTCCATTAGGAGGTTCTCTCTCTCTAATAGAGTTGCTCTCCACTCTCTCTCAAGAGATTCCCCACTTCTCTCTGTCTCTCTGCTCAGAGCTGCACAGACTCACAGCTCTTGCATCGGACACTGCAACACTGTTCAGACCTCCACGTGCTCCCTTAATGACAGAGCTGCACACCCACCTGAAATGCTGAACAACTGCTCTAAAGGAAGTGCTGTGCCTTATATAGACTCCAAAGCAGCCACAATCTCTTGTGTCACTAGCAGTGGCACAGAGCATGTTACCACTCCCCTTGTATACTATAAAACCTCACAGGATGTGAGGCCAAACCTCCAGACTGTTCTGCAACCCAGCATATTCACGGATACTGCCAGCATGAAAGAAATATGACACCCAATTTACCTGGCACATTCTCCCCCTTGGTGGAACCCAAGCCCAACGCGCCCGGCTGATCTAAATTTGGCGGATCCTTCCTTCCCAGTAGTAGCACACTGCAAAACACACAATACACATTACAGTACATATCTTTCATCCATAACCATAATAACAGATACATCCTAACGTAGATGTGTAACAACCAGGATTACTCCCTGATGGAGTATCCATACTGGTACTACCATACCCTCTTAAGGTGGCCTACGCACACATGTTCCACTAGGTTTAGAGCAGCAATGCATATAACCCTCTGGTGACTACTGGACCCCCACCATCAGTCCATAATTCTGGCCCTGGCACGCTAGTGGACTGAGGCATATCATTCCCATATCAATTCCCCAAGGCATCATCTGGAGATTTAGAGCCATCTTTTCTTGACTCTACGTGCCACTTCTTGTCTGACACTTTAGGATCCCAATCCTCTAGAAACTATCCAGCATCCCAATCATTCTTCCAATCTCTACGAACTATCATATCGAGTCCCATTTCGTCTTTTGTTCGGTCTCCTGATCCTTCCTCCTCAACCAGAACTATATTTCCCCTATCCCTCATCAGGGAACCCTTTCGAACTCAATTTTCTCCCTCCCAGGATGGTGAAAATAAAGTGAATGCTTTTGTCGATCCCTGGCAACTCCCTTGCTCACCCTGAGGTACAAGGGGGTTCCCCCCGGCAATAGGCACAATATGAGCCGACATTACCTAAATCCCCCCCACAAAAACTCCTGATTGTCTCTGTGGCGACCTAGAATTGGACCGAATTGCTCTTAGGCTTACAAAACCACTTACACTAACAGTACTATTGTTAGTCAACTTAGTTGCTGGTTGACATTCTTGGCATAGACATTTACCCCCCCGATCCCATCACGAGTACACAGTCACCCACAGTGCATATTTTCCCCATCCTGTCTTCAGTAAGTGGCTCTGGACTCCCCGAACAACCCGGCTTAGCTTGGGACCCCTATGACAAAACCGTGACAGGGGCAGGGTGTTTTAAACTATTGCCGGGGTTGGGCATAGTGAAACACGGGCATACTCGTGTCGGCTACGACCCCAACTTCTCACTACACTGGCCCGTACCATCTGACTGCACTTCCGGTTCAACCTCGTGTCCTTGTTCCATCGGTTCCGCTGTGCCACCGAGATGATGTCAGGATCTCGTCGGGACTCGCCGCATCCTTGCTTGGGTTCCCCCCTGGACCTCTTCCTCCATAACGACTCCCCGCCAGATAGTAATGCGTTTCTGCTCTCCTCGTCCGCCCTGCGACCGGCCTTGGCTGGCTCTCTCCACCATTCCACCCTTACCGGCGCCTGGACTGGTGCAATGGTATCCGCTTACCCCACCTCGGCCTCGGGGATGGTATCTTCCTCCTTCCGTGCTGTCAGTCAACACGCCGTGGGACTCACCGCCGTCTCGTTTGTTTCCGCACAGGCATCTTGGCACTCGAGCTCGCCGCTCCTCTCGACACAGGCACAGCGATGTGGTATTCGTTGTTGCACACGCTCTGTCATGGTCCGCCAGGTAGGCTCCGCATCCCACCGGTCGTCGGGTCGCTTTTCCTTCCCTCGTCCATGAATCAACTCTGTTATTAGGACCGACGTTGAGGTCCGGGTCGTCACTGAGCGGTTGTAGACCCCTCTCTTTTCCGCTCGTCGCAATCATAGGAGCGAAAATCCCCATTGCTCCGCGTTCAACTTGGTTCATTGTTAACCGAAAGGCGTAGGCTTACAGCCGTCAGCTTGGCTGTGTCGCTCCCCTCCCCCTCACGGTCTGTGCTGGTGTAACTAAGGACTGCACGGCCCCCCTAGGTAGTTGGATCATAAAAGACCACACATTGGGACAACCTGCCGTGGTGCCTAGCTTCTCCGCCGGGTAACCCCTGCACTGCATGCAGGCACTGCAATTTCCTTTGTCCAGCCTGCACAGAAGCCTCCTGGCAATGATTAGGGATCTACACTCAATGTCCATCTCGCTCTTTGTAGTGCTGTTACGGGAGACATTTGCACAGTGGTCTCTCCTTTCCCAGCTCCTTCGCACTTGGTGGTACGGAAGCTCACACACCAACTCTCCCGTCAGACATTACCCTCGGTCTCGCTTGCGCAGATGACGAGACCCCTCCCCCCTGGTGAACTATTTGGGGGAGTCCCCATAGATTCACTGGTGACCCCATGACGTCTGACCTTCGTCACAAGTCCTGGAGGGGCTGCGGTCCACAAAGCTTTTCGCCCTCCACCACCCCTACCGACCCCCCAACAGTGGTGGGTTCTCTCTTTGGCGCCATCCCGTGCCAACTGTCTGCAAGCTTTTGCATTTGCAGAATTCGCTCTCACTCGCCCCACGCGGTCTCCCAGGAACGTGGAGCCCCATTTTGGTTTCGCATTGCCAATCTCTTAACATGTTGAGGTAGCTTTGATTGTGTTAATGCCGACTGACCAGCAATCCTCATGTTCCCCACACTCACTAACAATTGTCTCCTCCTCACATGTCCTCAGGGTGCGTGCCCCTAGATCCTAAGACAGTGACCAAAACGGCACCGCCGCACGCCGCTTGGCGCCACTCCACACATGGCTCGCAAAAGTCGTTTCTCTGTACTTGCCTTCCAGCCCCGCAGCTCCCGCAAGCGACGATGTCGCTTACTCTCCATCAGCCTCGCGTCCCGCCATTTTTGGACCTTCCGCACCTACGTCGATCCCCATTCTTGCGGTCGGCCCTTGGATTACTTGTTCGTCTGATTGTTAATGGAGTCGGGGGGTCCTCTCTGCGGGCAGCTGCATAACCGATACACAAACAATGCCTTGTTGCACCACCTTGTGACCGAATGTAGATCTGACTCGTGTTTGCCAACTACCTCAGTGCTAGGCCCTCACTCTTTCTGTGTCTGCTGTATCCTCTTCCTCCACGTCTGGTGCCTCCCTTTGGTATGGCTGAATGGGCTAGAGTAACTCTGGCTCTTCCATGCAGTACTTTGGCTGTCTACCACTGTTGGCTAGCCTAGCGCGAGACCCTTGTTCCAGAATGTCCTGACCTCGTTAACAGCTAATCCCTTCAGGCATCCTAACCACTAGCACTACCTCAAGGTGACTACGGACAGCTTAATAGGCGCCCCTCCAACCTCACCTCCACTCTCTCTCGGTCCCTATGCTCACCTGCGAGCCTGACAAGTACCCATCCCCGACTACCTCCGACTACGGCCAGTTTCGCCAACAGCACAAAGTGGCACGCAAATACACTCTCTCCGTTTCTCAGTGTGCCTAGAAAAGAAGCCTTCCCTGTTGACGGTATTCACAAGCGCTCCAAATGTAACGGGTTTTCGTGATGGCCTGTAACCACCCAATCTCACTTGGCCCCTGTGGTCTAACCCAGCCCCATTACATGGTCGTGTCTGGTGGTGGCCCCTGTTGGCACATGGCTCCTGATTCCCCGCATGATGGTTTTGGGGTTGCCCAACCCAGACAGGTCACTGAGTAGTGTGTGCGAGTCCTACCTACTATCCGATGTGCAGCGCCTCCACCACCTCATCGAGGATCCCTGCGTCCGCATGGGATGGTTCTGATGAGGCACTCCTCTGTGGTGCCCTTCCTCTGCAAGTATTCCCATACTCATACATGAGGTAAGCTTTTATCAGCGAACAGCTTTATTGGCAATGTGGTATGGGCCAGCTGCCCCCTCACTGCTACCGCTTAGCCGCTCTCTCTGCTGCACATTCCATAGGAAGTCCTTCTCCTCAATATATGTTGCTCTTCCACCTCTCCTCTCAAGAAGATTCCCCAGCTTCTCTCTGTCCTCTGCTCGAGCTGCACAACTCACACTCTTGCTAGACCACTGCAACACTTTGCAGACCCTCCATGTGCCGTCCTACTGAACCAGGCAGCACACCACACTGACTGCTGACAAACTGCTTTAGGTAAGTCTGTGCCTATATAGACTCAGAAAGCAACCACATCTCTTGTTCCACTAGAAGTTGACCAGAGCCTTGTACCACTCCCCTTGATCATATAGACACCTCACCAGGTGTGAGGGCAACCTCCATGACTGATACTGGCAACCCTGCATACTTACCATATTACTGCCAGCATGAAAGGAGACACATTTTACCCAATCATTTAATGTTAAGAAGGATCTATACCATAGATGGAAGACACCTTAGTCCCTCAGTGTCTTCTGATGCTGAAGGTATGTTATGGCACTAAAATCACTAGGTAATCAGTTTCTACGGTTACAGTCGATTTGTTATTTCCAAGACAGTAAATGGATGTTATATATTAATATGGTATCACAGGTTTTTTTTGTGAATAATTTGATACGTCATTTTAAGTATTTATGTGTAATAAACTTGCTATTTTTCTCACACAATACACCCTTCAATTTGCTTAATTAATTCATCTTTTTTTTCTGATTGATGTGAGATATTTATTCTGATGTTAGGTATATTTTAAAACCTTCTAATAATTTCCGTTTTGTGACATTTCTTGCGTTATTGGGATTGCCATGGTGAACGGTCCGCACCAAGCCCAGTTGTGATATTATAAAGTCGAGGCCATCTGTTCATTCTTAACAAACGCTCAACATGGGCTGTCAACTCACAGAACATGAATGACACTACTGACTTATCTATAAATATAAATTTAAATATAATTCTGTTAAAATATTGTTTATGTACACATAATAAAAAAAGGCTTTTTCACAATCCATCTAAGTCAAACGTTTAACAATTGTAATACATTCATATAAATTCAGTACAAAATGGATAGTGTGGCACAAGAGCTGCGTCATGCACCATTGACTCATCTCTATGCCATGTGGTCTCACTGATAATTCACAATGCCTTTGCAAAATAGTATGCTTTACATTATCCTAATCATCAACACTCTATCAATTTTCTCAACGTATCTTTTTCTTTTGATTTTAGTTTGTCTTTAAATTAATAAAATAATGATGAATTCTGATTTATGTTTTGTTGTGAAGATAAATGAATTATCATGATCATTCATTGCCATGGTTGTTACACTCAGGTGATTCCTGTACTAAAGAAATCCTACGTGGTGTTATAGTCTAATTCACTGAGATGAGGTTGTTCGGTACAATATGTTTATATCAAGTAGGGCGACCAACATTTATTCTAATTTGGCTAGCTCCGCGAATTTCTGAATACTCCGGTGTGTGCGGTTTGTGTCGTTCTGTTCTCTCCCGCGTGGGTATTGCGTGTAGTTCGCTGCTGTGGATTTAAGCTTTTATTTCTCCGCTGGCTAGCAATACTGCCAATGCCGTGTAAAAAACGCATGGGGCGTTTGCGAGCTGTTGTCTTTGAAGCTGAGAAATTCGATATTGTAATGTCAGTATTATGTATATACACGTATATACTGTAACAACAAACCCCTTAAACCCCTAACATACACTACATGTACAGTTATTGCACATCAATGATACTATAATAAATAGGCCGTCCCCTGGCAGTGTTTGCAGCAGAAGAGAACCACTGCTCTCTCTGCGCAAACATCGAACATTTAAAATTATTTAAATACATTTTTTATTCATGTGTAATGGTGCATGGGTCTCCTTCCGTAGCTGAAAAAAACCCCGCGTTTTTTTCAGGTCCGGGAACACTGCTTCCGGATACAGCCCCCTTTTCATAGGTGCCGGTATCCCCTCGCATTTAAAAAGGTTCCGATCCACGTGACCGGCATGTTTAAACAGAGCCCATGGATACCGGCACCCCTAAAGGGGCCTATATCTCGGGAAGCAGGGGGTTCCCCTGACCTCAACCAACGTTTGTTTTGTTTTTTTGCTCCGGAGACCCTGCTCACATTACATATACATAAAACACATCTATAGATAAACCTCGTTCCTTACCTTAAGCGGCTATTTTCTATGGAGGAGCAGCTTTCTTCTGTATTTAATAATTTGTACAAGTGAGCAGGTGTTCCCTGAGCCAGAAATTATGCTAATGGGGTGGTGATGGGGGTATTATCCCCACGGTTTTTTAGGCCTTGCGTGGGTAGCGGAGGGGGTTACCCTTCATGAACGTAGCGGTATAACTGCTACGGCCGTTGAAGTGGTTTCAAGTGCAGGCCCCAACCCCCTTCAAGCCTAAACCTCACACCAAGGCCATATCCCCTTCGCCCACCCCCGCTACCACAATAGTGGTCACGGTGGGTTAACCCTTCATTGCCTAGGCGCGACAGCTAGGGTAATGAAGCAACATTTTCTGTATTTTTAAATACATAGTGTGCAGAGCAGGGGACTCCCCTGAGCTTTGGATTTCTTTCTGGCTCAGGCACCCCCTGCCTCACTGTACATATATTAAAATACCGTCATGCTGCTTCGTTACCATAAGCACATAGCCGCTAAGAAGGAACCAGGGGTGTTATTTATATAGTGTGTTTTTATTTATACTGTACATGTGGCAAGTGTCTCCGGAGCAGAAACTTTTTTGTTTTCGGTCCGGGGACCCCTGCTTCCCGATATCCAGACCCCTTTAGGGGTTGCCGTTATCCCGTTGCTTTGTTTTACATTCAGTCACGCGATCGGACTTTAATTGCAGAGGGATACTCACTCCAAGGGCCTGTAGGCTCGGGGGAGCAGGGGGTCCCGACCTGACACCAATGCGTTCGCTCCCGGAGACCCCCTGTCCATCTCCAGCGATGAATACAATGTAATTTTTAAAATAATTTTTTAATGTGCCGATGTTTGCGCATAGAGGCAGCGTTCTCTCTCTGCGGCAACACATCTCGCCCCGCGCCGGCCTATAGTAGCACTTGATTGCATATAACTCACTGTACGTGGACATACTATATGTAGGGGTTATAGGGTTGTTGTATTACGTAGATTATATATATATAATAGGGGTGGATGGGGGTAGTATATATATTATAGGGGGGGATAATTATATAGAGCTAGATATATACATACTGCATTACAATTTCAGGAATTTATGCATCGTGAGCAATTGCAGCCTAGTAAATCCTGAACCATTATCATACCACGTCAGCTGGCCTGCGCCTGGCTGGGGACCGGCAATGCTCCTGTGACAGCTGGCATTCCGGAACATCCGGTAAAAGCCGTGATCTGTGTGTTTCGAATAACAGCTGCCGCTCCTAACAAACTTAAGGGTGATCCCAGAATTCTGTTAAATAATAAGATACACTAACTTCAGTGATACGGAATCTCAAAGCTCAGACATGCGTTAAGTGCTGTTTTAGAGCCTTAACGCACCTATGCATTATTATAAAGAACCTTGAGCTGATATGCAAAAGAGGCTTTCCCTCTAACACCATTCCTCAGAGACTCCGTTACAGATAACATATGGATTTTTAACTACGTAGTTAGGTAATAGCAAAAGTGGCTTTTACAGTGTGTGCCTCACTATGGGGTCATCCTCAGAAGCCTACTAATGTGACGTTACTACAGTAATAGATAATGGAAGTTTACTTTTCCCTGGGTTCAACTACCCACCTCATAAAAATACATGCACAAACTTATTGTCATTCTTCTCTCATTACATGGTGTAAACGCTTAACCCATTGTCAATTGTCACTGCCTTGTGTAACTTCAAATATTATGGCGTTATCATGTTTACCCCAAATGGCGTTCCTTTATCATTTCCGGAATAGTTGTGTCAATTTAAGTTAAAAAAAGAAGAGGGCGAAGAACCATTAAATAATAATATTATGTTAAATTTTACCTTCTTTCTATTATACCTTTAACTACTACTACTGCAATAGGTAGTCTACACTAACCGACGTACAATAGAAATATAATATGAATACATACAAATGTCAATGATTGTCATGATAATTTCTTACCTATTAAACCCACTATAGCGTGTTAACACTAAAGCAACCACGGGGTTAACGTCATTTGAATAAATACCATTATTTCGCTCTCTCCTTGGAGTACCTTGGTCTCATGGTGTCAGCATTACGGGAACAATAAAACAATGAAACGCCTCTCTCCACACATCCATTGGAGTGTTGTAAGAAATGCAGGCATGCTCATCCATCCTCAAAACTTTGTCGAAAGCAACACCAACACTCATACAAGATACCACAGATTTTCTCATAATCTTAACAACCTCACAACTTACAAAGATACCACAGATTTCTCAATAATCTTAAACACACATCAACAACACAACCAACTACGTCCAACACACTGCTAGTTACCCATGGTGTAGAATCCCTTTACGTCAACCATCCCCCTAAGATGCTATTTGAGCCTGCCTGCATTTCCTACAACAGCTCCAATGGATCAAAATACCGCGCTGATGTAATTAACCAACTGATAGATACATCCGTCACAAACACACAAACTACTTTCAGCTTCAACAGGAAATGCCTCAACTATGGGGACTGCAAGGTACCAAGATGCACCTAATATATGCCATCTTTTTCAAGATCGCAAGCTTGAACAAAATTCTACTACATGCTCCACAAACCCTACCAATACTAACAGATACATGCTGACTCACTTTTAATAAGTATGGACAGAGGGTGAAGAAAACCTAAAACAATTCCATGAGTCCCTGAACCTTCATCCATCACTTAAACACAAGAAACCTACTGACAGAATGCAGTAACCCCTCACCTCCAGCTTCCTCCCACGTATACAAAACAAGGTATCATAACACAGCCAGGCTATAAGATACCACCGCAGATCTCTGCCACTGAATACAGAACAGCATACACAACCTGACTGAATCGTTCATACAGAAGGTCTACAACCCAAAGACCATTGCCAACAACTATTACATCTGCAATAAAAGACCACGAGAACACCTGCTACATACAGACGAAAGACACCTAACCCCATGCATCCCCTAGACCAATACAAACCCTACCCTAGAGGTATACGAAAAAAATCAAAGATCTGCAACCCATGCTGACCGTGATGTGACATTAAAAGAAATCTTCCGCAACCTCCCATTCTTGCCTTCCGGCAACCACCAAACCTCAAACAAAATTAATCAGCAAAAAACTTCAACAACGACTTTTAAGACATGGCTACGGGCTCAAAACTCGTGCATGCACAACACTGCAAACCTGCAACCATATTTGCTAGGTTCCCACAGCCAGTCACAACCATAGAACCTTCAATGTTAAAGAGCAGACACTGCACATCCAGGAATTTAGTGTAATGATTCAGGGCAACAATGTGACCAAGGTTGCTACATTGGGACCGCCAAAAACTCAAAGTAAGAATGAATCGCACAGACACTCTATACTCCATCACTAAAAGGAAGATACTGCTCCACCTGTGGGCATCACGTCTCACACAGATCATTCCATAAATGATCTAAAAATCAAAATCATCAATGGAATGTTTAAACGCACACAGAACGGAAAATTTAACTCAGATGGATAAGAATCTTGACACCAAAACCAAAGGACTTATGTGGACAGTGGTTTTCTCACAAACCCTATTCTCAGCACCCTACCAAAATTGTCTGTATTATCCTGCTTGCCTCACTCTTTATCCACACTTCTTCTCACCCCCCCAGCATCCTCCCCTCCACCTTCTTTGACCAAACTGTCCCCCTGGCTTCCAAAACTTAACACCCTACCTTCTATACAGTAAATATCTGTTTGTTTTTTTTTTTTGTCCCCTCTTCCACATGTTTTGGAGCCATAGATTCCTTTGTAGATCTGTATTGCCTGACCTTCCGAAGAGATGAGAACTCTCGAAAGCTTTCCTCTGACTAAATTGCTAGTCCATAAAAAAGGTATCACCGAAGACTGAAGACCATTATGCTGCTATAATGAGACATGACAGAATGCCTTGGTTGGGATTGACGTTCGTTCGCTGTCTCCAGCCTTATCTCGCTACAGACCGTAACCTCCTCCTATCTACCTACTCCCACAGCGATACCCTGGTCCTTGAGCGCCATCATGTTCCCAGGTCGCCAGTGACCGCTCGACTACCTTGGGTGCAGAATAATCAACCTCCTCAATTGACTGGGTCTCACTACCCACATCACCTGGAAACCGGGTCAGGGAAGTCTCCCAAACTCTTGGCTAACACAATGACTCATGACCCATTCCTTCCCCTGTGTAGCAAACCGTTTCCTTCCCTCCGCGAGGTCTTTAACAATGTCCCGCCAGACAATGCCTCCTCATCGTCCTAACGATTGCCCTAACCATCGTTTCGTCCCAGGATACCCTAACCTTGCCAAGTCCAAGATTACCATTGTCATACCTGAGTCCTCAACCATGGAAACTACATAAAGGAGTAACTTGAGAGGGTTTCATCGGCCGGGCTCCTTCCTTTTCCCCGGCGGAGCAGGGTTCTGCTTCTTCGTGAAGAAGGATGTACTCTGAGGCAGTATTGATTCCCGGGGCTTGACGATATCACCATCAAGAATGCTTCCCTCTCCCTTGATCACGAACTCTTGATACACTCCTGCGTGGGCTAAGATATTTTCAAAATTGGATCCTCTGTGGGGCTTACAACTTGGGTGCCCATCAGACCCGGCTCTAGTAGAGACACCTCAACAACCCGCTGTGGGCATTAATTAGTAACGTCGCATGCCTTTTGTTTTTGTACACTGGCGACACCCTTTATTCGAGCGTCGGCTAGTCCCCCACGAATTCGGGTATACCCCGGGTTATTGAAGAGTTTGTGACTGTTTCCTGCCCAAGTGCCAAAATTGAGGTATTTTCCACGCAGGGATGAAGCATTTTATTACCCGCATGGCTGCCTACTGCCACAGTATACATATATATAACTGCATTCACAAATTCAGAATTTATGCCATCTGGTACGAGACCCGAAGCATTGGAACAGCCTCTAAAGTACACTATCCATTATCAATTTAACAATCGGCCAGCCCGCAGCCAGGCAGACCCAGGCTTGAATTGCAACCGCAAACGGGGCTTGTCAGAGGTTGAGGAGGCGGAGCGAGGGAGACGATACCGAAGAGGCCCTAGGGGGCAAGCCAAGACGAACAACAAGCCAGATGGAGGGGAAGGAGGGGAGGGCTTACTCGGCATGTGCGTCAGGTACTACCTCACTGCCTAGCGCTACAATACTATTCTGGGTAGCCTGGGGAAATACTACCTTTTGCTCTACAACAAATCAACTAAAAGTGTGACTGCATCCGTGAGCTACCCTGTATCACTGAGGGTCGCACTGGAACTGTTGGCACATCCACCGCATGTCTCTAAGTCGACTCAAAGTTATGAGCTATAAGATCAGTGAATGAGGCGCTGCGCCACTCTGATGTTATCTGGCCCCTAATTTAGCTGCACATTTAGCAATGCATTGATACCAAACACAATCTGTCCGTTGATGCGCTCTATTGAGCCACAGCAGCCGCCTCGTGACGTCACTCACTTCCTACTCCACCATCAGCGTCACTGCCAACAGAGGCGAGGTCTCCCTGATCCATCAACGCTACTAAGACCCTAATTATCTGGGATACACATATGATGATTCAACGGACGGAGACGGCAGTGTCTCTTGATCGCGATCGCCTGGCTACACATGGCACTAGAGCGTGTACTTGATGAGCGAATGGCACAGTCACATAATATACTCTCTATAGGCTATCCAGCGTTTGTTCTGTATAGGATGTTGCGAACGTACTACAGCTCGGAAGTAACAATGCTCATCATTCCCTCGCATATGTGCTCCACTACCAGTGGCCCCTCCACAATGACATTCACAACAATCGGGCAGAAACAAGTAAACACTAAAGACAAACCAAAACACACCCCCAAAAAAACAAAAAAAAAGGTATAAACAGACACACGTAGGAGAACATACAATTAGAGACTAATCATCACAGCTCTTGACTAGAAGGGGATCTAGATACCATGCTGTGGCCGCTGTCCGCCGAACGCTAGCGCCTCGGAACAACGAACAGCGACCAGTTAAGAGTGTTCTACAAGCTCGTGCCTACGTCCCAGCGCAGGTCGGTATACCTTCGAAGGCCTGTGCTATCTGAGGCCTCTGTGAGGAATGTGTCATGTATGGTCCTATCTCGCACCAGTGAGGGAGCCATCTAGGCGAGATCTCAAGGTTGATACACCTTATGGACCCCAAGAGTCGTTGCAAGACATTTTATTCCCGGCTGGAACGGCCAATTACTGCCGAACGCGTATAAGATAGTTCTAAGTTGACGTGTGCGGAATGAAACGATGTCAATGAACACCTATTATCCACATCTCTATTGCCATCCACGAGCGTACCAGCATTGTCCAGTCTAGTTAAACTCTAAGCATATAGAAGTCCACCCTGCTCTACCAGCTCTCCTGACCGAGGCCCGTCACGTCATGTGTACAGTTGGCATGAACCCAGCTGGAGAAGAGCACCCACGGGGCTTGTCAGAGGTGAGTAGCGGCGCATTCCGGTATCTGCCAGGTAATAGCTGGGTATTTTGGCTCGCATAAAGTGTTTCTTTGGCAAAGTACTCTCCTCCCTTCTTTACCACCCACCCAGTCCACCGTAGCCCACCCACCCACCCAGTCACCATCTCCCACCCAGTCACCATCTCCCACCCACCGTCTAAGTCACCGTCTCCCACCCACCGTCTAAGTCACCGTCTACCAAAGTCACCGTCTCAAACCCAACCCACCCAGTCACCGTCTCCCAAGTCACCATCTCCCACCCACCGTCTAAAGTCACCGTCTCCCACCCACCCAGTCACCGTCTAAGTCAGTTGGTGCGGGCAATGGTGGCTGCGCAGTTGCTGGCGGGCAGGGGGAGGCGGTGGAGCCGCCTGCTTGGATCGCCGTCCTTTCCTCTCTCCCCTGCCCCCCCTCCAGTCACTCACATCCGTCGCTGTCTGTAATTCACTGTGTGTGTCTGTGTGTGTATAGGGGAGAGTGTGTTGGATCAGCATAAGTGGCTATGCTGTGTGGGTTGATTATGATGTGTGTGGTGTGGGTTGTAGTATTGATGTGTTTGTTGTGAATCTGCTGTGTGTGTGTGTGGTGTGTGTGTGTGTGTGTGGTGTGTGTGTGTGTGTGTGTGTGTGTGTGTGTGTTGTGTGTGTGTGTGTTGGTTTGTGTGGTGTGTGTGTGTGTGTGTGTGTGTGTGTGTGTGTCAGTGGCTGTGTGTATGTATCAGTGGCTGTATTTGTGTATCAGTGGCTGTGTGTGTGTATCAGTGGCTGTGTGTGTGTATCAGTGGTGTGTGTGTGTGTTGTTGTGTGTACAGTGGGGTGTGTGTGGTATCAGTGTGTGTGTTGTGTGTTATCAGGGTCTGTGTGGTATCAGTGTGTGGTGTGTGTGTATCAGTGGCTGTGTGTGTGTATATCAGGTGTGTGTGTGGTGCGTGTATCAGTATCCGTGTGTGTGTGTATCAGTATCGGTGTATGTGTGTGTGTCTCTGTCTGTGTGTATCAGTGGCTGTGTGGGTGTGTATCAGTGGCTGTGTGTGTGTGTATCAGTGGCTGTGTCTGTGTATTGGTGGCTGGTGTGTGTGTGTGTGTCGGTGGTTGTGTGTGTGTGTGTATCGGTGGTTGTGGTGTGTGTGTGTATCGGTGGCTGTGTGTGTGTGTATCGGTGGCTGTGTGTGTGTGTATCGGTGGCTGTGTGTGTGTCTGTGCAGGCCGGCAGTGGCTGTGTCTGTGTGGGTGTCTGTGTGGGTGTCTGTGCATGGTCAGTGTCTGTGTTGGTCTGTCTGTGTGAGTGTCTGTAGGTCAGAGAGAAGGGGGGGGAAAGAATAGAGGGGATTGGGAGAATATATAAAATCTGTATGGACATTCATAACTGTTTTATTTTACCTATAGACGATAAAAATTTTAGTTGATCACGAAGGAGAAGTTCAAAAATAACCGAGTCATGGGGAAAAAAGTTTGGGAAACGCTGTGATAGGCCATTACAGCGTCTATGAACTATGCTGCAAATTTTCCCCAACATGTTCACAGAGTTCCTCAAAATCTGGGCCATAAGGAATTGTTGAATCTCTGCGTCACGTTTCTATCTTGTATTTCCATCACACAGTCCGCTAGGCCTGAGGTGGCATAAACTTTTCTGTCTAAAAGTTTGCATGAAATGTAACAGTGATAAAGCAAGAAAAAAGGCACTCCTAGAAGGAGGTGATGACAGTGACTGTGCAGTAAAACAATGTCTTTGTTATGTGAAAATCTTGATAAACACATACTCTATAATAAAAGTAACAGCAATTGTGCAAAAAACAAAAGTGTATAAATGCTGCTCAAAACACCCTTTGAGGAGCGGTCCGCAGTGTTCACTCGTGTAGAACGTTGTAGGAAGTAGGTTAGCGCAATTCAGAATGATGAAAAATACACATACATCATGGTGCAAAAAAAGTTTAAACAGTGGGTGTGTTTTCTGTGAAGATGTGACCTTTAGAATGGGAACTCACATTTTCCCCATGAAAAAACACATCTCCAAAACTGTGGCAATAGATAGTCCCCTCCTTAATGTATGATGTCACTCAATATGGTGTGGATGCCGCAATGTGGGGATGTTAGAATGAAAAAGTAAACATAGTGCAATCTAGGCAAATAAGCAACTTTATCAATTAAAAATCTATAGAATGTACACTTACATAGTGTCAAATATTAAAAGTCACATACAAATCATGTCTTACTGTAAGGCTCTCACCGCTCCTCTTGCTCGAATCTCTCCGTTGTGTCACTTATACTCTGCGTCACTTTTCTATCTTGTATTTGCGTCAAACAGTCTGCCAGGCTTGAGGTGGCATAAACTTTTCTGGCTAAAAGTTTGCATGAAATGTAACAAACTGTTTCAAACATTTGACGCAAATGAAAGCAGGAAATGGAGCAAAGCGGCAAAACAAACTTCTATTCGCATTTTAGTTACTTTATACTCTACAGTATTGGGAAGATGTATCAATAGTATTATTGACATGGCTAGTTGAGACTATGGATTAATTTTTTCCTTGAAGTGTGTTAGAAGTGGCATGGAGTGATCTCTGCAATTTAGATGTAACGTGTTTTCTGTATGGCCTGACCCACCCAATCTCACATTGGCCCCTGTGGTCTAACCAGCCCCCATTACATGGTCGTGTCTGGTGGTGCACCTGTTGGCAACAGGACTCCTGAGTCTCCCGCATGATGGTGTTTGGGGATTGCCAACCCAGACAGGCAGCTGAGGTAGTTTGTGCGAGTCCTACCTATATCCAGTGCAGCGCCTCCACCTCATCAGGATCCCTGCGTCCGCATGGGGATGGTTCTGATGAGGAACTCCTCCGTGGTGCCGTCCTCTGCAGAGTAATTCCAGACTCATACATGAGGGTATCTTTTATCAAGGACATCTTTATTGGCATGGTGGTATGGGCCAGCTGCCCCTCACAGCTAGCAGCTTAGCCGCTCATCTCTCTGCTGCACTCCATTAGGAAGGTTCCTTCTCCTCTAATAGAGTTGCTCTCCACATCTCCTCTCAAGAGATTCCCCAGCTTCTCTCTGTCTCTCTGCTCAGAGCTGCACAGACTCACAGCTCTTGCATCAGACCACTGCAACACTGTTGCAGACCTCCACGTGCCTCTTACTGAACAGAGGCTGCACACCAACTGAAATGCTGAACAAACTGCTTTAGGAAGTGCTGTGCCTTATATAGACTCAGAAAGCAGCCACATCTCTTGTGTCACTAGCAGTGGACACAGAGCATGTTACCACTCCCCTTGTATACATATGAAACCTCACCAGGATGTGAGGGCAAACCTCCATGACTGTTACTGGCAACCCAGCATACTTACAAGGATTACTGCCAGCATGAAAGAAATATGTACACCAATTTTACACTTGGCTACATTCTCCCCCTTGTGGAACCCAACGCCCCGGCTGGATCTAAATTTGCGGATCCTTCCTTCAGGTAGCACTGCAAAACAAAACAATACACATTACAGTACATATCTTTTCATCATAAACATAATAACAGATACATCCTAACGTAGATGTGTAACAACCAGGATTACTCCCTGATGGAGTATCCATTACTGGTACTACCATACCCTCTTAAGGTGGCCTACGCACAGCATGGTCCACTAGGTTTAGAGCAGCAATGCTATAACCCTCTGGGTGACATACTGGACACCCACAATCAGTCCATAATTCTGGCCTGGACGCTAGTGGACTGAGCGGATCATGCCCATACAATTCCCCAAGGCATCTCCTGGAGATGTAAGCCATCTTTTCTTGATTACGCCACTTCTTGTCTGACACTTTAGGATCCCAATCCTCTAGAGAACTATCAGCATCCCAATCTTCTACGGAACTATCAGAATCCCAATTTTCGTCTCCTGATCCTTCCTCCTCACCAGAACTATATCCCCTATCCTCATCAGTGGAACCCATTTCGAACTCAATTTCTCCCTCCCATGGATGGTGAAAATAAAGTAATAGCTTTTGGCGATCCCTGGCAACTCTTGCTGACACTGGAGGTACATAGGGGGTTCCCCGGGCAATAGGCACAATATGAGCGACATTACCTAAATCCCCAGACAAAACTCCTGATGTCGCTGTGGACCTAGAATTGGACCGAATGCTCTTAGGCTTACACCTTACACTAACAGTACTATTGTTATCATTAGTGCTGGTTGACATTCTTGGCATAGACATTACCCCCCCGATCCCTCATCAGAGGTAAAACAGTCACCCCAGTGCATATTTTCCCCAGTCCGTTCTTCAGAAGTGGCTCGGGACTCCCCAGACAACCCCTGGCTAGACTGGGACCCATAGGAAAAAGTGACAGGGGCAGGGGTTTTAACTATGGCCGGGGGTTGGGCATAGTGAAACACTGCCGGCATACGCGGGGCTACGACCCGCAACTTCTCACTACCTTGCCCGGTACCATCGGACTGGCACTCCGGTTCACTCGGTCCTTGTTCCATCCGGTTCCGCTGTGCCCACCGGAAATGATGTCATGGATCTCGCGGGACTCGCCGCCATCTTGCGTTGGGTTCCCCACTGGAACCTCTTCCTCCAGAACGACGTCCGCCGCCAGAAGTAATGGTTCTGCTCTCCGCTCCGCCCGGGCCTGGGCTAGGCCTCTCTCCACCATTGCCACCACCGGCGCCTGGGGAGGGCAAGGGAATCGCTTACCGCGCCATCGGCTCGGGATGGTATCTTCTCCTTCCGTGCTGTAAGTCAACACGGCCGTGGGACTCCGCCGCTTCGGTTGTTTCCGCACAGGCAATCTTGGCACCTCGAGACTCCGCTCCTCTGCGACACAGGAAAGTGCTGGTTCTTTTGCAGCACTGCTGTCATGGTCCGCCGGTAGGCGCATCACCACCGTCGTCGGGGTCGCTTTCTCCTCGTCCGAGGAGTCGAACTCTGATTGAGGACCGACGGTGAGGTTCCGGGTTCTCACTGCGGTTGTAGACCCCTCTCTTTTCAGGCTCCGTCGCAATCATTAGGAGCGATCCCCATTCTCCGCGATCAACTGGTTCTTGCTTGACCAAAGGCGAGGCTTCAGCCGTCAGCTTGGCTGTGTCCGCTCCCGCCTCCACGGTCTGCCCTGGTACGAAGGACTGCACGGCCCCTAGGTAGTGGATGCCACATTGGGGACACCTTGCCGTGGTGCTAGCTTCTCCGCCGGGTAACCTGCACTGCATGCACAGGCACTGCAATGTCTCTTTGTCCCCAGCCGTGACTACCAGGAAGCCTCCTGGCAATGAATAGGGATATACCCCAATGTCCATCTCGCTCTTTGTAGTGCTGGTTACGGGAGACAATTTGCACAGTGGTCTCTCCTGTTCACCAGCTCCTCGCAACTGTGGGACAGGAAGCTCACAACCAGCTCCTCCCTCAGACAACTCGGGTCTCGCTTGGCAGAGATAGAGACCCCTCCCCCTGGTGAATATTTGGGGAGAGTCCCATAGATTCACTGGGTGACCCAGCACTGGTTCTGAGCCTGTCACAGTCCTGGAGGGCGCGGCCACAGCTTTCGCGCCACTACCCCCAACAGGGTGGGGTTCTCTCTTTGGCGCCAATCCCGGCCAACTGTCTGCAACTTTTGCATTTGCAGAATTCTCTGCACTCGGCCCACGCGGTCTCCCAGGGAAGCGGGAGCCGCCATTTTGGTTTGCATTGCCAATCTCTTTAACAGTTGAGGTAGCTTTTGATTGTTTGTATGCCGACTGACAAGCAAATCCATCATGTTCCCCACACATCACTACAATGTCCTCCTCAATGTCCTCAGGGGTAGTGCCCCTAGATCCTAGACAGGACAAAAACGGCACAGCCGCAGCCTTGGCGCCACTCCACAGCAGGCTCGCAAAAGTCGTTTCTGTAGCTTGCCCTTCACCCGCACACACGCCATGTGCGCTCTCTCCATCAGCCTCCGTCCGCCATTTTGGACCTTCCGCACCACGCGGATCCTCCATTCTTGCGGTCGCCATTGGATTACTGTGTTCGTTCTGATTGTACATGGAGCTCCTCTCTGCGGGGCAGCTGCCATACCGATACAACAAACATGCCTTGTGCACCACCTTGTGTACCTAATGTAGATCTGACTCGTGTTTGCACTACCTCAGGCTAGGCTCACTCTTTCTGTGTCTGCTGTATCTCCTTCCTCCCAGTCTGTGCTCCCTTTGGTAAGTGGCCTGGAATGGGCTAGAGTACTCTGGCTCTTCCATGCAGTACTTGGGCGTCTACCTACTGTTGGCTAGCCTAGCGCAGACCCTGTCCAGAATTCCTGACCTCGTTAACAGGCTATCCCTTCAGGCATCCTACCACTAGCACTACCTCAAGGTGACTAGGACAGCTATAGCCCCCTCCAAACCTCCAACTCCTCTCAGGCCCCTAGGTCATCCCTGCGAGCTGACAATACTCCATCAGCCCCCTGACTACCCCTCGGTCCGTCCCAATACAGCACAAAGTGGCAGCATACACTCTCCCTGTTTCTCAGTGTGCCTAGAAAAAGCCTGTCCTGTTGACAGGTATCTCAGCAGCGCCTCCAAATGTAACGGGTTTTCTGTATGGCCTGAACCACCCAATCTCACATTGGCCCCTGTGGTCTAACCAGCCCCCATTACATGGTCGTGTCTGGTGGTGCACCTGTTGGCAACAGGACTCCTGAGTCTCCCGCATGATGGTGTTTGGGGATTGCCAACCCAGACAGGCAGCTGAGGTAGTGTGTGCGAGTCCTACCTATATCCAGTGCAGCGCCTCCACCTCATCAGGATCCCTGCGTCCGCATGGGGATGGTTCTGATGAGGAACTCCTCTGTGGTGCCTTCCTCTGCAGAGTAATTCCAGACTCATACATGAGGGTATCTTTTATCAAGGACATCTTTATTGGCATGGTGGTATGGGCCAGCTGCCCCTCACAGCTAGCAGCTTAGCCGCTCATCTCTCTGCTGCACTCCATTAGGAAGGTTCCTTCTCCTCTAATAGAGTTGCTCTCCACCTCTCCTCTCAAGAGATTCCCCAGCTTCTCTCTGTCTCTCTGCTCAGAGCTGCACAGACTCACAGCTCTTGCATCAGACCACTGCAACACTGTTGCAGACCTCCATGTGCCTCTTACTGAACAGAGGCAGCACACCAACTGAACTGCTGAACAAACTGCTTTAGGAAGTGCTGTGCCTTATATAGACTCAGAAAGCAACCACATCTCTTGTGTCACTAGAAGTGGACACAGAGCATGTTACCACTCCCCTTGTATACATATGACACCTCACCAGGGTGTGAGGGCAAACCTCCATGACTGATACTGGCAACCCTGCATACTTACCAGGATTACTGCCAGCATGAAAGAGATATGTACACCAATTTTACACATGGCTACATAGAGATATGGGATCATTATCATAAGGTGGAAGACACCTTATGTCCCATTCAGTGTCTTCTGATGCTGGAAGGTATGTTATGCAATAAAATCACTTAGTAAATATGTTATACTGTACAGTCAGATTTGTGTATTTTCCAAGACAGTGAAAATGGATTTATATAGTTAATATGGTAGCACAGGTTTTTATTTGAATAATTTGATACTTCATTTTAAGTATTTGATTGTAATAAACATTGCTATTTTTTCCACAAATACACGTCCTTCAATTTGCTAATTAATTCATCTTTTTTTTCTGATTGATGTGAGAATATTATTCTGATTGTAGGTATATTTTAAACCTTCTAATATATTTCGTTTTAGGTGACATTTGTTTGCAGTTATTGGGATTGCCAGTGGAACTGTGCCGCACACAGCCAGAGTGGTGAATATTATAAGTCGAGTCACATCTGTTCATTCTTAACAAACGCTCAACATGGGCTTCAACTCACAGAACATGGGAATGAACTACTGAAACTTACTATAATAAATAAATGTTAAATATATTTCTGTTTTAAAATAATTGTTTATGTAGCAATAATAAAAAAAGGCTTTTTCAACAGTCCATAAAGTCACTTTACAATTGTAATACAATTCATATAAAATTCATACAAAATGGATAGTGTGCACCAAGAGCTGCGTCATGCACCATTACTCATCTCTTGCCATGTGGTCTCACTGATAATTTCAAAAAATGCACTTTGCAAAATAAGTATGCTTTACATTAATCCTTAATAATCAAACTATTCAATTTCTCAAACTGTATTCTTTTCTTTTGAATTAGTTTGTTTAAATTAATAAAATATTGATGATTCTGATTTTATGTTTGTGTGAAATAAATGAAATATTGATCATTCATTGCCATGGTTAGTACACTCGGTTAATTCCTGTACTAAAGAAATCCATACGTGGTTGTATAGTCTAAATTCACTGAGAATGAGGTGTTCGGTAACAATATAGTATATATACAGTAGCGACCAACTTTATTCTAATTTGGCTAGCTCCGCGAATTTCGGAATATCCCGGTGATGTGCGGTTTTGTGTCGTTTTCTCCCGGGGTGTATTGCGTTATTTTCGCGGCTGTGATTTAAGCATTTTATTCCCGCTGGCTGCAATACTGCAATGCCGTGTAAAAACGCATGGGGGCGTTTGCGAGCTGTTGTCTTTGAAGCTGAGAAATTCATGAATTGTAATGCAGTATATACTGTATATACACAGTATATACTGTATAACAACAACCCCTATAACCCCTAACATACACATACAGTACAGTATATGCACATCAATGATACTATAGGCCGTCCCCTGGCAAGATGTGTTTGCAGCAGAGAGAGAACCACTGCTCTCTCTGCGCAAACATCGGAACATTAAAAATTATTTAAAATACATTTTTATTCATAGTGTAGATGTGCAGGGGGTCTCCGGAGCTGAACCGCGTTGGTTTCAGGTCCGGGGACAACCTGCTTCCCGAGATACAGCCCCCTTTATGAGGTGCCGGTATCCCTCTGCATTTAAAGGTTCCGATCACGTGACCGCGGCATGTAAACAAAGCAGAGGGATACCGGCACCCCCTAAAGGGGCCTATATCTCGGGAAGCAGGGGGTCCCCGGACCTAAAACCAAAACGTTTCTGCTCCGGAGACCCTCTGCACATGTACAGTATAAATAAAACACATATATAAATAAACACTCGTTCCTTACCTTAGCGGCTATGTGCTATGGTAATGAAGCAGCATTTCTGTATTTTAATAATATTGTACAGTGAGCAGGGGGTTCCCTGAGCCAGAAATTAATGCTAGGGGGTGGGTGATGGGGGTATTATCCCCAACGGTGGTTGTTTAGGGCCTGCGTGGGGTAGCGGGAGGGGGTTAACCCCTTCATGACCGTAGCGGTATTAACTGCTACGGCCGTGAAGGGGTTAAGTGCACCCGCAACCCCCTTGCAAGTCCTAAACTCACACCAAGGGCCAAATATCCCCTTCGCCCACCCCCGCTACCCACAATAAAGTGGGCACGGTGGGTTAACCCCTTCATTGCCTTAGCGGCTATCAGCTATGGTAATGAAGCAACATTTCTGTATTTTTAATAATATTGTGCAGAGCAGGGGGTCCCCTGAGCTTTGATTTCTGGCTCAGGGAACCCCCTGCTCACTGTACAATATTATTAAAAATACAGTCATGCTGCTTCGTTACCATAGCACATAGCCGCTAAGGTAAGGAACGAGTGTTTATTTATATATGTGTTTTATTTATACTGTACATGTGCAGAGGGTCTCCGGAGCAGAAACGTTTTTGTTTTAGGTCCGGGGACCCCTGCTTCCCGAGATACAGACCCCTTTAGGGGGTGCCGGTATCCCTTTGCTTTGTTTACATGTCACGGTCACGCGATCGGGACCTTTAATTGCAGAGGGATACCGGCACTCCATAAAGGGGCCTGTAGCTCGGGGAGCAGGGGGTCCCCGGACCTGAAAC
>WSYH01009602.1:0-25561 GCA_036426205.1 Ascaphus truei | reverse complement strand
TTGTTTCTTTGAGGCGGTAAGTAGGAATCTAGACCAGGGTAATGCAGTTGATGTGGTCTACTTAGATTTTGCAAAGGCTTTTGATACGGTTTCACACAAGAGGTTGGTGTACAAAATAAAGAAAGTTGGACTCAGTAATAATATATGCACCTGGATTGAAAACTGGTTAAAGGACAGACAACAGAGGGTTGTCATAAATGGAACTTTTTCAGGTTGGGCTAAAGTCGTGAGTGGAGTACCTCAGGGATCGGTACTGGGACCCCTGCTTTTTAACTTGTTTATTAATGACCTTGAGGTTGGGATCGAGAGAAAAGTCTCCATCTTTGCTGATGATACTAAATTGTGTAAGGTAATAGAATCAGAGCAGGATGTAATTTCTCTTCAGGAGGACTTGGAGAGACTGGAAACGTGGGCAGGTAAATGGCAGATGAGGTTTAATACAGATAAATGAAAGGTTATGCATTGGGATACAAGAATAAAAAGGCGACTTACAAATTAAATGGAGATATATTGGGGGAATCCTTGATGGAGAAGGATTTAGGAGCGCTTGTAGACAGCAGGCTTAGCAATAGTGCCCAATGTCAAGCAGTAGCTGCAAAGGCAAACAAGATCTAATCTTGCATCAAACGGGCAATGGATGGAAGGGAAGTAAACATAATTATGCCCCTTTACAAAGCATTAGTAAGACCACTGAAAAAAAAGAACAAAAGCGCAAACGCACATAGTGAAGTATGCATATTATTATTATTATTATTATTATTATTATTATTATTATTATTATTAGTGCCATACAAACATTTGGAACACAAAATAGCTATCATGATTTTTATTATACATGTAAGGGGCACAATCATTTATTTTTTAAATAGATTACCGGTAAAAATACATTGAGATATTCACCTGATTTCCATGTGTGTTGGTTACCCAAGAGGCATATGCATTTTGAAATTAAGAAACACACATTCCCAGCAAGCTCAGAACCCCAACACCCATATATAAAAAAATACGATACCGTTCGCACTGGAATCAGCAGACAACACTCAGGTTTTGAATTGTAGAACATATACAGTAGTGTAGAAAAGTAAGACACAAATCAGAGTGGTGCAGTGAAAGAATGAAATGCCCATACTAATATTCCCCCACCCTCAGGTGCATAAGTGTTGATTAACACAAAACACAATCAAAAGCACCAAAAAATTAAAAGCCCAAATACCTTTCAGACTTGTCTAATTGAAAAATACTAATCTGTAGATGTCGCCATTTTGAATCTGTGCGGTCGCCATCTTGGAACTGAAGGCCATGGTGTGCATGCGCAATGTGAATTCATCCAGAGGAGAGGCCCCCTTGCTATCACTGAAAAAAAAGAACAAAAGCGCAAACGCACATAGTGAAGTATGCAAAGTAAATATATATATATTTTAGGGTAAGATATCTGCGTACATCAGATTAAAAGGTTACCAGCAATTCATGTACATAGACATGGGTGATTAGAGGTAGTACAGCTGCCGCCAACCATCTGGGGATTTTCTTTACTGCATCAAGGCACACCCCACAGCTGAAGAAAGGCCTCCGTTTACGTCCGTCTTTGGGTTGAAGGAGTCTTGAATAGAACTTTGCTTAGGGGAGGCTTCGTTCTGCTCTCCCCGGCTCCTTACTCGGCGCCGACAGCGATGGAGGTTAGCAGCTTCTCAGGCAAGCTGTTACCTCAAATGTCCCGTATTTCCTGTGCGTTCGGCCGCAAAGTGAAGACGGCCGTAAAGTGTGGATGTTTTACCGCACTGTTCACAATCGCGGGTAAATGTCTATAGGAATCGGCTCCACGTAGTAACAGAAGAGTCAGCTAGCACACAGATCAATAATAAAAGTGATAGTTCGGGCTAAAATTTATCCAACGCGTTTCGAAGCGCAAGCTTCTTCATCAGGGATATTAATACATTGAATAAATGGGAAATATATACCCTAATACCACATCTGATTGGTTAATGCTATAATTAGGCTAAACCTATCAGGTGAACAGCAAGGTGACTCCCACATGTGTGGGTTTAAGTAGGTCATTATGACTTACATGTCAACACTGAGTTTAACCCCATCTGGTGTGGTCAGGGTATAAGTACATATATCAAAAAATAATGAGCTTTATTTACCAGGGCACAACATTATATAAGCAACCTAAATCATACATTTAATTGAGTTAAAAATATAAAAAAATATATATATTTGTATTAGGATTTCTGAAATAAAACAGACAATCAGTTAGTCACGTATACATAACAGTACAATTATGCTTATACCTTTGACTAGTAAGAATCAATGTATCAGGCAGGACATATAGGAAATGATAAAATTAGATATCTAATTTCCGAAACAAACATGTTTTTTAGTAAAGACACCATAGGTCTATATTTTCATTAAGGCCATTTGGACCTAATGTTTCTAGCTTTTGTATCCAGTATGTTTCTTGGATTGAAACATCTTTTAGCCTATCACCTCCTCGTCTGCTCCGAGGTATAAACTTTATCCCCTTATACGTGAGGGATGAGGGGTCCTTATTGTGATGGGTAGCGTAGTGTCTACTTACACTGTGAGTCTGTAGAGCATTCCTAATGTTTCTCACATGCTCTTGTATGCGGAGTTTGAGACTACGTTTAGTGCGGCCCACGTATTGCAAGCCGCACGGACATTCTAATAAATAAACTACAAAATTAGTATTGCAGTTTATAAAGTCGGTAATATTAAACACTTTATTTGTCTTGTTGGACTTAAACGTATTAGTCACTGGATGAAGGAACTTGCAGGTACAGCATTTTCCACACGAATAGTTACCAAGTGGTTTATTGCTTAGCCAAGAATGGCCTGAATTATGTTCTCCATTTTTCCCAATATCACTTGGTGCCAGCGCATCCTTCAGGCTACGAGCCTTCCTGTAAATAAACCTGGGGGATGAACTAATATGGCCACTTAGGATTGGATCTGTGGCTATAATTCCCCAGTGTTTTTTAATTACCCCCTCTATCTGTCTGTGCATTGAGTTGAAATTAGTGATAAAGGGAACTGTAATTTTATCTCCATTAGTCTCTAATGTTTTCTTATTTTTCGGTAACAGCATCTTTTGACGATCTAGTTTCCTAACTTTATCTAGTTCCATTGTTAGATGTTTATAATCATATCCCCGTTCCATAAATCTTAAGAAGAGAAATTGAGCTTGTTGCTCAAAGTCAGCCTCATTACTGCAATTCCTTCTAACTCTCATGAATTGGCCTCCCGGTATATTAGTAATCCAAGATCTTTTATGGTTACTGGAGGCCAATAGTAAATTGTTGGTGTCAACCTTTTTAAGTGGGTTGTTGTTTTAACTCCTTCCTCTGATGCCATTAGATTTAAATCAAGATAGGTGACACTCTCTGTGTGCGTGACGTGAGTAAAGACCAGGTTGAGGCCATTGGTGTTAAGATAATTGACAAAGCAGTCAACAGAGTCCTCATCACCTTCCCACACACAGAGAATGTCATCTATATATCGTCGCCATACTACTACTTGGTGTAGAAATGGATTGTTATTCCAGATGTGAAGTTCCTCCCAGTTCCCCATGTACAGGTTTGCGAAGCTGGGGGCAAAGCGAGTGCCCATAGCAGTTCCGCAAACCTGCAGGAAGAACTGGGAGAGAAAAAGAAAATAATTATGGGTGAGTACATACTCAATGGCTTGGAGGATGAACCATCTATTTAGGTCACTTAGTTTAAGGTCCCTTTTCAGGTAGTCATCAACCGCCGCAATCCCTTTACTATGTGGAATGCTCGTGTATAGAGCTTGTACGTCGCACGTTAACCATCTGTACGACTTCTTCCATTTAAAGTCTGCAAACAAATTCAATACCGCAGAGGAATCTTTAAGATAAGAAGGTAATTCCCCTACAATGGTCTGCAGGAAGTAATCCACATATTGTGATAGGTTTGCGGTCAGTGAGGATATACCCGAAATTATGGGTCGACCTGGTGGGTTATTCAGGGTTTTGTGCAGTTTGGGGAGATGGTAAAATACCGGTATTTTGGGTGTGTTATTATAGAGAAAATCATATTCCCTTTGCGTGATAATGGTTAAAGATAGAGCTTCATCAAGGAGTACCTTGAGTTTGGTTAGGAAAACATTGGTGGGATCTGAGGCCAATTTTCTATAATAGACAGGGTCACAAAGGAGTCGGTGTGCTTCCTGTTCATAGACAGAGCGGTCTTGTAAAACCACACCTCCTCCTTTGTCAGCCTGTCTAATAATGAGTTGTGTATTGTTCTTAAGGAACTTTAGAGCAAGATTCTCGGCTTTAGTAAGGTTATGTCTAATCATACCTCCCCTTCCACTATCATTGATGCTGCTGAAATCATTTTGCACCATATCAAAAAAGGTGTCTACATGATTACCCTTTGATTGATATGGGTAAAATGTTGATTGGGCTCTAAATGGAGTATGTATACACACGTCATCACCCTGATGTAGTTCTATACTGGGGGTTAAATTTGTGTTGACATTAGGTTCCTTCTCTGTTTTCAAAAAGTGTCTCTTAAGTGTGATGTTTCTAATAAATTTGTGTAAGTCTTTATACAATTGAAACGAATTTGCTCCGCAAGACATGGAGAATGAGAGCCCTTTACTGAGAACTCTCTTTTGGTCATCTGTGAGGATGACCGAAGAGAGGTTAAAAAATACCTCTGTCAATTGGAGTATTGAGATTTTTTAATATTCTTTTCTTTTGGACCCAGGATCCTCCTCTTTTCCCTCTTCTGGTAGTGGTCTTTTTAACTTTGTCCCTGGGGTCACTTGTCTGGGGTTCTCTGATGTTTTCGACCCCTTCTCCGGGGAACCATGCCTTTTCCTTATCATCTCTAAAAAAAGGGAAGGAGAAGAGGGAGAGGGGGAGGGAGCAGGGCGGCTTTCTTGTATATGCTCTATAACCCTTACTGGAGGCCAGTATGAATCATTCTGTTGCTGGTGATTCATCTGTCTTTTTCTATTATAATTATAGTTTTCATCATAATTTTTTCCTTTATAGTTTGGATTTCTGGGATGTCACTCCCTTCTAGGGTATGATCTATCCCTTCTTGGATATTCTCTCCTATCCATATGATGAAGACCTCCATGTGTCCTTCCTCTATCCCTTTGTTGGTCGTTTGTTCTATAGTGGTGTGAATGGTCTATATTCTCCACAGGGTGACCACTCAGGTTATTCGTACTATTGCCACCCGCTCCCTTACCCTTACCATCATCTTTGGCCCAGGTTCTTTGTTTATTGGTGTCATAATCATGTTTGTCTCGGAAAAATTTAAAATGTTTTGTCTTGGCTGTCTCATCATCATGTTGCTCTAGGTTGGCGCATACATCATGTTCCAACTCAGAGCAATCCGTGTTGATAATTAGGGGCTCCATAGTTTTAATCTGTTCTTCTATTTGGGCTCCCAACTCTTTGAGTGATTTACTCCTTTCAAAGATGATGAGTCTTACTAAATCATTAGAGCATTCATCCAGAATGCGTATCCACTCCTTCATGAAGTGCTCGTTATCCCTACCAAAAGTGGGATTTTTTAAAATGCGTAGCCCCCTTGGTAATCTACCACAATCTAAATACCTCTGCATGGTCCTTCTTTCAAACCATTGTTTGCTTTCGGTTATTAGCATTTTCTCTAAGTTTTTAAAGTGTTCTTTCATGGAGACTATATAATCAGTATGGTGTGGAGTTTAACTGCATGTAGAGCCAAGCGGGAGGAGGCTTTTGACCTCCTCTTTGCAGAGGAGCCCAAAATACCTAATGAACCTCCGAGTGAACAAGTCTCCATGAAAGAACACTTTAAAAACTTAGAGAAAATGCTAATAACCGAAAGCAAACAATGGTTTGAAAGAAGGACCATGCAGAGGTATTTAGATTGTGGTAGATTACCAAGGGGGCTACGCATTTTAAAAAATCCCACTTTTGGTAGGGATAACGAGCACTTCATGAAGGAGTGGATACGCATTCTGGATGAATGCTCTAATGATTTAGTAAGACTCATCATCTTTGAAAGGAGTAAATCACTCAAAGAGTTGGGAGCCCAAATAGAAGAGCAGATTAAAACTATGGAGCCCCTAATTATCAACACGGATTGCTCTGAGTTGGAACATGATGTATGCGCCAACCTAGAGCAACATGATGATGAGACAGCCAAGACAAAACATTTTAAATTTTTCCGAGACAAACATGATTATGACACCAATAAACAAAGAACCTGGGCCAAAGATGATGGTAAGGGTAAGGGAGCGGGTGGCAATAGTACGAATAACCTGAGTGGTCACCCTGTGGAGAATATAGACCATTCACACCACTATAGAACAAACGACCAACAAAGGGATAGAGGAAGGACACATGGAGGTCTTCATCATATGGATAGGAGAGAATATCCAAGAAGGGATAGATCATACCCTAGAAGGGAGTGACATCCCAGAAATCCAAACTATAAAGGAAAAAATTATGATGAAAACTATAATTATAATAGAAAAAGACAGATGAATCACCAGCAACAGAATGATTCATACTGGCCTCCAGTAAGGGTTATAGAGCATATACAAGAAAGCCGCCCTGCTCCCTCCCCCTCTCCCTCTTCTCCTTCCCTTTTTTTAGAGATGATAAGGAAAAGGCATGGTTCCCCGGAGAAGGGGTCGAAAACATCAGAGAACCCCAGACAAGTGACCCCAGGGACAAAGTTAAAAAGACCACTACCAGAAGAGGGAAAAGAGGAGGATCCTGGGTCCAAAAGAAAAGAATATTAAAAAATCTCAATACTCCAATTGACAGAGGTATTTTTAACCTCTCTTCGGTCATCCTCACAGATGACCAAAAGAGAGTTCTCAGTAAAGGGCTCTCATTCTCCATGTCTTGCGGAGCAAATTCGTTTCAATTGTATAAAGACTTACACAAATTTATTAGAAACATCACACTTAAGAGACACTTTTTGAAAACAGAGAAGGAACCTAATGTCAACACAAATTTAACCCCCAGTATAGAACTACATCAGGGTGATGACGTGTGTATACATACTCCATTTAGAGCCCAATCAACATTTTACCCATATCAATCAAAGGGTAATCATGTAGACACCTTTTTTGATATGGTGCAAAATGATTTCAGCAGCATCAATGATAGTGGAAGGGGAGGTATGATTAGACATAACCTTACTAAAGCCGAGAATCTTGCTCTAAAGTTCCTTAAGAACAATACACAACTCATTATTAGACAGGCTGACAAAGGAGGAGGTGTGGTTTTACAAGACCGCTCTGTCTATGAACAGGAAGCACACCGACTCCTTTGTGACCCTGTCTATTATAGAAAATTGGCCTCAGATCCCACCAATGTTTTCCTAACCAAACTCAAGGTACTCCTTGATGAAGCTCTATCTTTAACCATTATCACGCAAAGGGAATATGATTTTCTCTATAATAACACACCCAAAATACCGGTATTTTACCATCTCCCCAAACTGCACAAAACCCTGAATAACCCACCAGGTCGACCCATAATTTCGGGTATATCCTCACTGACCGCAAACCTATCACAATATGTGGATTACTTCCTGCAGACCATTGTAGGGGAATTACCTTCTTATCTTAAAGATTCCTCTGCGGTATTGAATTTGTTTGCAGACTTTAAATGGAAGAAGTCGTACAGATGGTTAACGTGCGACGTACAAGCTCTATACACGAGCATTCCACATAGTAAAGGGATTGCGGCGGTTGATGACTACCTGAAAAGGGACCTTAAACTAAGTGACCTAAATAGATGGTTCATCCTCCAAGCCATTGAGTATGTACTCACCCATAATTATTTTCTTTTTCTCTCCCAGTTCTTCCTGCAGGTTTGCGGAACTGCTATGGGCACTCGCTTTGCCCCCAGCTTCGCAAACCTGTACATGGGGAACTGGGAGGAACTTCACATCTGGAATAACAATCCATTTCTACACCAAGTAGTAGTATGGCGACGATATATAGATGACATTCTCTGTGTGTGGGAAGGTGATGAGGACTCTGTTGACTGCTTTGTCAATTATCTTAACACCAATGGCCTCAACCTGGTCTTTACTCACGTCACGCACACAGAGAGTGTCACCTATCTTGATTTAAATCTAATGGCATCAGAGGAAGGAGTTAAAACAACAACCCACTTAAAAAGGTTGACACCAACAATTTACTATTGGCCTCCAGTAACCATAAAAGATCTTGGATTACTAATATACCGGGAGGCCAATTCATGAGAGTTAGAAGGAATTGCAGTAATGAGGCTGACTTTGAGCAACAAGCTCAATTTCTCTTCTTAAGATTTATGGAACGGGGATATGATTATAAACATCTAACAATGGAACTAGATAAAGTTAGGAAACTAGATCGTCAAAAGATGCTGTTACCGAAAAATAAGAAAACATTAGAGACTAATGGAGATAAAATTACAGTTCCCTTTATCACTAATTTCAACTCAATGCACAGACAGATAGAGGGGGTAATTAAAAAACACTGGGGAATTATAGCCACAGATCCAATCCTAAGTGGCCATATTAGTTCATCCCCCAGGTTTATTTACAGGAAGGCTCGTAGCCTGAAGGATGCGCTGGCACCAAGTGATATTGGGAAAAATGGAGAACATAATTCAGGCCATTCTTGGCTAAGCAATAAACCACTTGGTAACTATTCGTGTGGAAAATGCTGTACCTGCAAGTTCCTTCATCCAGTGACTAATACGTTTAAGTCCAACAAGACAAATAAAGTGTTTAATATTACCGACTTTATAAACTGCAATACTAATTTTGTAGTTTATTTATTAGAATGTCCGTGCGGCTTGCAATACGTGGGCCGCACTAAACGTAGTCTCAAACTCCGCATACAAGAGCATGTGAGAAACATTAGGAATGCTCTACAGACTCACAGTGTAAGTAGACACTACGCTACCCATCACAATAAGGACCCCTCATCCCTCACGTATAAGGGGATAAAGTTTATACCTCGGAGCAGACGAGGAGGTGATAGGCTAAAAGATGTTTCAATCCAAGAAACATACTGGATACAAAAGCTAGAAACATTAGGTCCAAATGGCCTTAATGAAAATATAGACCTATGGTGTCTTTACTAAAAAACATGTTTGTTTCGGAAATTAGATATCTAATTTTATCATTTCCTATATGTCCTGCCTGATACATTGATTCTTACTAGTCAAAGGTATAAGCATAATTGTACTGTTATGTATACGTGACTAACTGATTGTCTGTTTTATTTCAGAAATCCTAATACAAATATATATATTTTTTTATATTTTTAACTCAATTAAATGTATGATTTAGGTTGCTTATATAATGTTGTGCCCTGGTAAATAAAGCTCATTATTTTTTGATATATGTACTTATACCCTGACCACACCAGATGGGGTTAAACTCAGTGTTGACATGTAAGTCATAATGACCTACTTAAACCCACACATGTGGGAGTCACCTTGCTGTTCACCTGATAGGTTTAGCCTAATTATAGCATTAACCAATCAGATGTGGTATTAGGGTATATATTTCCCATTTATTCAATGTATTAATATCCCTGATGAAGAAGCTTGCGCTTCGAAACGCGTTGGATAAATTTTAGCCCGAACTATCACTTTTATTATTGATCTGTGTGCTAGCTGACTCTTCTGTTACTACGTGGAGCCGATTCCTATAGACATTTACCCGCGATTGTGAACAGTGCGGTAAAACATCCACACTTTACGGCCGTCTTCACTTTGCGGCCGAACGCACAGGAAATACGGGACATTTGAGGTAACAGCTTGCCTGAGAAGCTGCTAACCTCCATCGCTGTCGGCGCCGAGTAAGGAGCCGGGGAGAGCAGAACGAAGCCTCCCCTAAGCAAAGTTCTATTCAAGACTCCTTCAACCCAAAGACGGACGTAAACGGAGGCCTTTCTTCAGCTGTGGGGTGTGCCTTGATGCAGTAAAGAAAATCCCCAGATGGTTGGCGGCAGCTGTACTACCTCTAATCACCCATGTCTATGTACATGAATTGCTGGTAACCTTTTAATCTGATGTACGCAGATATCTTACCCTAAAATATATATATATTTACTTTGCATACTTCACTATGTGCGTTTGCGCTTTTGTTCTTTTTTTTCAGTTGCCTTAGGGGTTCCTCTACCCCTATCACTTCAGCTGCAGACGCCAGTTATATAGAGGTTGCTTGTATATTTGTCTATTCACTTCACCAGGTGGTGTTTTATTGGGTTAATTACACAGTAGATAGTAGTAGCTGCGCACTGAATATTTTGTTCATTCCCCTTGCTATCACGCATGCGTGACAAAACCTTTAGTTGAAGTAAAGCGGCAGCAATCTTAGGGGCTATGCTAATGCGCAAGCTTACCAGTAGGGAATTTTGTATAAGCGGCGCTATTCCTCTGCCATGCTTACTCTGTAGGGACATAGCGTTGCTAGGCAACAGGTTCCATAGCAGCGCCATCTTGAAAACAGTGCGCATGCGCGAAGTAAGCTGCTGCTGATACATAGTAACATAATAGATGCGATGCGAGTATTGCTAGTAATCCCAATGGGATAAAGACATTGCAGGGAACAAATAGCATCTGACATGTGGAGCAAATACGCAATAAACATATCCAGGTATGTGGTTAGAGTAGGGCAACCCACATAAACAATTGTGTCAGTGTGTGTGGGGAACAATACAGCATACATATTGACGATGTGCCATAAGGATACATTGAACACTGATATGTTATAATATATACAATAGTAGGGATGGACTTCCAACATTGTCATGTAGAACTGAATGTAGACATAGATGTCCCACAGTAAAGGCATACATAGCTGAACAATTAAACTAGTGCCACTGCTTGGCATGTGTCTCTCTGAGTTCATTTGTGTCCTGGAAACATATTATCCAATAAGCCAAATAATGGCATGCATCCATCTAAATGCATTATTGTTCTAGCAGCGTATGTTGCAAAAAGAGCCTGGATGAAGGAACAATGTATGCTGTTAGTGTCATAGATAGACTGCTAGCGTGCAGCACGGTCATATATACGGTATATATATATTTATGTCAAAAGGAGTGCTAATGAGCATGGCCAAATGTATACAACAAAAGGCAGAAAAGCTCAATGCTACATCCAATTTGACAAAATATATAGTAATAAGTATATAGTTAAATACTTCAATAATAATATTCTCATAAATAAGGGTCGTTTAGTTAAACCCTCCGGCCAAAGCGTTATAGGTCTGCAAGCCAACATCAAGGCATAACCAAATTTGCAGGTCCTAACACTAAACATTGTCATGAATAAGGATCATTTAGTTAAACCCTTTGGCCAAAGCGTTATAAGCCTGCAACATATGCATGTTGATGCTGATTTTTTGTTTAGTGTGTTGGGACTTTAAGATTTTCAGTGCCCTTATAACAAACTTGACAAAATTCGCTTTGCCTGTGTTTTGCTCAAACTTTCCGGGGAAAAATAAAAATTCATAAATGTTTGCAAGAATTTTTAAACTTAAAAAGTTTGTGCAAAATTGACAAAGTTGACATTTTCAATTCAAAATAATTTAAATCACAGAAATGACAAAATGTAGGTTGTACAGGAGAGTGGAGTAGCAAAATGCACGTTCCAGGCTGTGGACACTTTTTCATGGCAAATTGTTTGAAAACTTTAGTGGTAGATCCTCACAAGTGCGTTAATGAGGCCAAATAACGGTATAATTTGGTAACAGACATTATGTTTCCTTAATTTTATGGGGATCTTCAAAGCTAATAATATGCATAAATAAAGTCCGTTAGCAAAACCACCATCGTTACGTTACCTGTGTTTTCCAATGTACTGCACAAGTGCTTTGGTCAAACTTTAAGACGCATTATTAAGGTAACGTTATTAACAGATGTGTTACAAAAATCTAATGAGAATCTTTTTATAGTAATACAAATTTATCATTTTTACACTTGTTAACTTTTCACTTAATGATATGGTATATACTGTAATAATGACTGTATAACATATTGGTGTACAATAATGTATATCCATACATACGTCAATAATATTAATGTTTTATTTATATTAATATACAATTAAAATAAATTAAGGATGTTCAAGCCTAAGCCTATGGTCCATTAAAATTTAAGGATCGATTATTTTTAAGGGAAATGCAAGGACATTGTTGTGCTAAACACCAATGGGGATATGTGTTACGGGTATTGATACGTTTAATTGAGATAACGTAACGTAAAAAAAATTGTGAACTTCTGAGGATCTATCAGTTTAGATTTTCATCTAATTAATAAAAAATTGCACGTTTTTCAATGCTAGTGTGACCCTCCCTGCCCGGCTTCTAGGGAGATTACATCTGTGTGTATTATATGTCTACTCCGCATGCATTACCTTGACTCAGGGGCTGGATTCAGGTGGCTGGGCGATGAGGTAGCAAGACCACAAACTTTTGCAGTACAACAGTCATATTTTGTCCCCGTGGACCACTCATACAGTGCACGTCATTAACGTTAGACTGTATTTTATAGCAGACATAAATGAATACAGTTCTTACATTAGTGCCCACTCTTAACACTTCAATTAAGGTAGTTGGACTTAGTTGCTCGGACCCCTTGTCACTTTGGAACCAACATCTGTATTAATCCGATTATTTCAGGACCCTACGGGAATCCTGGCGGGTCTTTCTCTACTTGACCCAATACCTTAAGTCTGTTTGGGAACTGCCAATTTTAGACAGATTGATGAGGAATATTAGTTCCGATCCGTGGTTAGAGCTGATGCGCTGGCACACGGGAGCCATCTTTCCTTATGCCCTCTGTGGCATGCTATAATCATTTTTATTACTTATCCTGGATTCCATTCCTTCTTTCAGGTATCCTAACTTAATGACCTAGGATACCCTATCTACAACACAATTAACAGGAGGGGCCTGGTCTATACTATTACTTTAGAAACATTACTGAGCTCCTCGCCCCTTTGCTCCTCTCATCATGTCCTCCTGGAACATAACCTTCTAGAATAGTTCCTCCTGCATGAATACCCCTGAGTGATGTTTGGATACCCATAGCAACCCAGGGTAGGGCCTAGCATACAACAGCCATGTTAGTAACACTTTAGGAGGAGGTTACACTAGAATGTGTGGGCAAAAATATTGCACGTCTTTAGTCATGGGTCCCTGGCAAGCCAATGGCCTAATTGATGTACCAAGTACATCATGGGAAAATGCTAGTTTTTCAAGAGCTGACTAGGCAGACATTTCCAATGGGAAAGATCAGATCAAAACATAAGTGGAGCCCTCTCCAGTTACATTTCTGTCAGATGGGGGGAAGGGAGTGGTCATCATGTTATTTCTGCTGAAGTGATCTAATGACAAAAAATGTCGGGTTCTGTGGAACTTAGATGCAGTAAAACCTCCAGCACTGAAAAGGTAAAGGTTGTAGTAGGCGTATAAGTCCTTGAGAAGTATAGATTTGCTGCAGGTTGTGATACTTTTAGTGGGCCAAAATGAACGTTTTTAAAAGATGAAATTATAGTGCATTAAGGGAAACAGATAAATCATTTCAGTGGCGAGTATCCCACTCTAGAAGTGAAGAATGTCCACTTTTACCATTGGTTGTCTTGTTACGTACAGTGTCATACTATAAATGCTTATTTTCTAGGGAGAGGCTGTAGTCAACCCTTAACTTGTATTCACCTCACGGGGGGGGCAGGTTGCAAGCAAGCAATCACAACTCTGATTGATCATGTGGTCAACATTCCAAAAGACGGTGAAATTAAGTTAGCATGAGTAAACAATCCAACAGCCGCCCAAATAAACAATCTCTGACTAGGTTTGGGAAATTTTGTAATGGATGAAAATGTTAATTCTTCTAAAGGAAAGTTATATTGTATAAACCTTTTGAGTATAAACTTGAAGACCTGTACAATTTTTTTTTAAATCTCTAAACACTTATTTTATCCATGGAAAACTCTCATCTTTGTCTATTAAAATAATTATTATAGGTGTTTTTAGATGTTTCATCTTAGTAAGATTATACTGTCAAATAAAAAATAATAATAACACTAATATATATATTTCAACAGCAATATGTTAATCAGTTCTATGAAGATGTTGCCGTTTTTAGATGGTTGACTAATCCAATGCAAGAAAAAATTAAGGCAATGCAAGAATTTTTTGGTCTTAATATCACTGGCAAAATAGACAATGCAACTATGGAAATTATATACAAACCAAGATGTGGTGTTCCAGATGTGCAAAAATACAGTCACTTTGATAGACAACCTAAGTGGCAGAAAACAACGCTCACCTACAGGTAACTTAGTATAGTAGTTAATTTATTCTCCTACAAAACTAGTTTTAACTTATTTTAAACTAACTTTTGTACCCGGCTTCACCCGGGGAGCTGCCGGCACATCTCCCCTTGCTGCTGCCACATCTCCCTGCCTCCCTCTCCCCCTATTACTGGCACATCTCCCCGCGCTGCTGCTGCATCTCCACTCGCTGCCGGCACATCTCCCCTCCTCCCCCTCTCTCCCCGCTGCCGGAACATCTCCCCGCCCCCCTCCTCCCCACTGGTACATCTCCCCCCGCTGCCGGAACATCTCCCCACGCTGCTGACGCATCTCCCCTCGCTGCCGGCACATCTCCCCGCCCACCCCTGCTGGTATATCTCCCCCCGCTAGCAGGCATATTTCCCACGTCCCCCCGCCCCTGCTGGCACATCTTCCCCGCACATCTCACATCACACACACACAGAGACACACACAGCCCCGATCCAGCCAAGGACAAGCCCCCTCCCTTAGTAGCCACGCCCCCCGCTCCTGCTCTAACATTTTTGCAGGACACCCGATGGAAACTTGGAATGTCCATAATTTTGGAGGTGAGTCACATTGGAAGCTCAAAATAGTTGCGTTGACCTACAAATCCGCAGCACAATGTCCAGTAAAAGTTTTGTTGTGCTACGTTGTGCCGTTTGTGAGATTTCGATGCTTCGGACATACAAACAAACAAACTAACAAACTTAGAAATATAGTATAGATAAATTGCTGCTATTTTTTTTATTTTTATGCTTTTTTCCTACAATTTTTATGGGGGGGAAATAATGCATATTCCATAAAAAGCCAGCACTCACAGGACTTGCAAAAGGTAAAAAAAAGTTTACTTCGACATAGAAATCAACATTTCGACCCTGCACAGGACAGGACCATGTCAAGATAAGACTGAAACGTCGATTTCTTTGAAGTAAACTTTTTAATTTTTCTAAAGGCCTGTGACTGCTGGCTACCTTTTCAGTATGCATTATTTCCTCTCCTATATGAGCGCACACATTCAGGACTTTGTTACATACATTTTAGCTACCATGCAATATACATAGTACTAATTTTGTTTACTAGTATTAACCACTGAAAATGAGAGAAATAGGTCCAAAATATATACAACATACATTATCAAGCATACAGTCCATATGATATTAATTTGCAACGTGGAAAATATTACAATTGAGTATTAAGCTGCAGTGTATGGGATGTTGTCACTAAGTCTAAGAATGTTCACAGAATTGTCAACTACACTCCCGATATGACAGTCCCTGCAGTGGACTATGCAATTGCAGAGGCTCTTAAGCTCTGGAGCGGTGTCACACCCTTACAATTTGTGGAACTGAAGAGTGGGCAGGCTGATATTATGGTCTCTTTTGGTTCAAAAGGTATGTAGGCTAATTGCTTTAAACTTTGGTGAACTCACAGTTTGACTTTAAATAATCAAGGATTTTTTATTTTTTTTCATTTATAGCTCATGGGGATTTTTTTGCCTTTGATGGACCATTGGGTGTTTTGGCGCATGCATTTTCACCTAGTGATGGCATCGGAGGAGACGCACACTTTGATGAGGAAGAAACATGGACCTTGGAACCTCAAGGTGGTAACAGCCTTTTAAATACAGTTTGATCACAAGGATGAGGGCAACAGTGGAAAAAAGGCTGGAAGATGTATTTCATATAATCTAGAACATCAATTATGGGGAGCTGTGTCAAAGGAAAATGCATCAAAATATCTAAAATGAACCTATGAACTATTGTAGAAGATTCACAGATACATTGCATAGCTGCAATTTACATAGTAAAATACATATTATTTTGGATTTTTTTTTTTAAATAGGTCTGAAATAAAGTATTACTCAGAGACCTCCTTAACTCTTTCACTGCTAGAAGGCTTGCAACATATTGCTCTTCTATGCAGACCCCCCCTGAAAGGGTTAGTGTATAATGTAGCCAATAAAGGTATTTACTAAGCAGTGCTAAGCCATAAAGCGTATTACATGCCATTATTCAAATTATTGGACCAAAAGTTGCTTTCTTGCTTAGTACTGTAATTAACGCCCATCATTTTTACCCAAAATGTCTTACGTGACATTTGAACTATGTTTGCCAGTACAGTAGATGATTTTGAATGATATACAGTACATACATTTTTCCTTTTCAGGAGCTAACCTATTTCTAGTTGCTGCTCATGAATTTGGTCACTCACTGGGACTTGAACATTCAAAGGATGTACGTGCTTTGATGTACCCAACAGTTGCTATCAATAAACACGTGACTCCCAATCAATATAAGCTTTCTGCAGATGATGTCACAGGCATTCAGGCTCTGTATGGTATGGCTTTTATTTTATTTAAATGCTAAGAATGTGCTTTTAATTTTATACTAATTAGCAGTATCATTATCACATCATAAGAGCAGTCTAAAAATATGTTTCACTGCTCTTCGGCACTGCAGGTTTCTTCTAATTTAGTACATAATATGGTATTTATCTGGGCAGACCAGGACTTGACTAGAGATGTGCAAAACTTTTGCCCAAGGTCGTGAAGCAGATAAAATTTATGCAGCTGAAAAAATAATTGCGACCACAGTTAACAACAGATTCCCCAAGCATTAAGTTCATGTGATTTGCAATTTCGCCTAATATTTTTAGATCTTCCTAATGCAGAAACTATAAATAGGATCCATGCACTATGTTTCGCTCACTGACTGGCGATGTTTCGCTGAAATTGCAAAGTCTATGACTAGTTCTGCTATAGTTATGCTATATTATTAACCATTTCAGGCTTGGGAAAACATTTTGCACAGAAGGCAAATTAAAAAAAATAATAATAATAAGTTGGCTGTATTTTGGATTGTTTTGGACATCTCCAAACTTGACATTTAAAAGTTGAATTAAAACTGTATCCTCTAATTTCTAAACATTTTGCCATCATTGTAATCCACTTCTAATAGGCAATTAATTAAACATTTACTGATACTAAATCCAGTGTTGTATAGTGTTTACCTTGTTCTGCCATTTTGAATAGCGCTCAATGCACTGTTTGTGCTATATGAATACAATTATACATACTCTGTAGTTTGAAGATTGTGATGTATTCAACCGCTTTATGATTATTTCATTGTAATAAAGGAGCAGGAAATCCCATTGTGCCAAATCCCAAGCCCAAACCTCAGCCAACACAGCCCCCAAAGAAGCCTCATCCAAAACCAACACAGCCTCCCAGGAAACCTCCTCCCATCCCAACACTGGCGCCAAATGATCCAGGAGTCAGGAATCCGACATTGCCAGCGCCATGTGACACTGCATTAGTGTTTGATGCAGTTACCAGCATGAGAGGACATTTGCTCTTTTTTAAAGATGGGTAATACCACTTATTCTATTCAATGTGATGCTATTGTAGTCATCACGGAAGTTACTCTAATAATGCTTAAAACAGACTTTTGTTGTAACATTTAACAAGCTTTTATATATATTTTTTCATATTCTATCTGAAGACTTGTATATAATGTATAACCTTGTTCACTTAATGTTACCATGTATCTGTCTTCATAACTCTGTGCCCAGGACATACTTGAAAACGAGAGGTAACTCTTAATGTATTACTTCCTGGTAAAACATTTTTATAAATAAAATAAATAACTCGTATATTTGTTTTTTTTGGGGGGGGGGGGGGACATTGACTTGAAACAAGTTTAGATGTAATTTTATTATCAAAGTGAAAATGGCTTTGAATTCTATAACTAACAAATAATAACAAACGTGAATTATGTACAGGTAAATTACATTACATGAATGTGTTTTATAATTTATTTTATCTAAAATTTCCAGTGGTTAAAAAAACCTTTCAGAAGAGCTGTAACTTTAATTAATATTATGTTACTAATTCAACTGCTCATATTCCCACAGCATTAGAAAGCTAATTAACATGTAAACCTTTCTATCACTAAGGATATTTTGGAGGAAAAGCAAGCGACTGCCTAATGTGGAAACTATCTCCATTAATTCTGCTTGGCCAAACCTGGGAAGAGTTGATGCAGCTTATGAAACTCCAGGCAGAGATGTTGTCTATCTATTTCGAGGTATACGATGCTTCACATTCACTAACAGGCATCACGCGGATACCATACGGTAACAGCAATAACTGCTGAGTACAGAATATCTGTTTAAAAGTCACTGGAAATATTCGTAAAACCTACTAATTATCAGTTTAACCCTTACAGAACTGCAATGCAATGCATTGGACCCACCCCCAAAAGCAGTGCATGGGTTACATTTTATGCATCAATAACACATTGAAGTAAAATTATCCTTTCTAAGAGGTTAATTTCACTTTGATTAATTATCTTGTATAACAACTCTTGCTAGAGTTAATATATCTGTGGGAAATGTATAAACTGAAAGTATAACATTATTATAATTTAATAGGCCCCACTGTCTGTTAAACCACAAATATATTGTGTAGAAATTAAGACTTGAGACGCAGATAAGAGTGAAGAAAAAATGTCAGCAGTGAAGCGTTCTTTTTTCTCACACAAATTGTAAGATTGCTGACTTAATATAGCAGGCACAAGCGTATAAGGGTCTATGTAATAATGGACAAGGTGTTCATTTGCCTGTCATTTCCCAGAATCCCTGGCTGCAGTGGAAGCCCTATATCCTAAGAGATCATGATGAAAGGCAGGGTTGCAGACCTGTCTGAGACATGTGAATGTGCCCACAAGTTATATTTTCATTTGCCGACTTAATATTAAAAAGTTTATTTTGCTTAGGTCAGCAATATTGGGTTACGAGAGGTTTCAGAACACTTTGGGGATACCCTCGAGACATCTCACAGTTTGGATTTCCAAGTTCAGTTAAAAAAATAGATGCCGCGCTCTACATCAAAGAAGAAATGAAAGTAATATTCTTTGTGGGAGATCAGTACTGGAGGTTGGTGGTGAATCTATTTAAATATATGTACAGGGCAATGCACAAGAGAAAAATGTAAAATAAGATTTACTGACCTGTTCACTCTAAAATCTTATATATAATAGAATAGAAAACCACAACGCCAACATTGAGTGCTATTTTTCATTATAACAGGTTCATATTCTATTATATGCAATGGGATTGTCCACATTGACCAAGTAAAATAACCATAAAGGTAAATTTGTAAGCAGTTTTTTTAATCGCATGTTTAAAAACCACAGGTGTACTTTAGCAGATATTTATTGAGTCCAAACATTTGCATTTGCTGTTAGTCACAAAGGTCTTTATGTAGTTTATGTAGTGACAAGCCGAGATACATGTTTATTTACATTGTACAAAAGCATTTATATAAACCTTTATCTGCGAGATGTCATTCATATAGGGTTATATTTCTATTTGTTATTTAGATATGATCATTTAAGATACAGAATGGACTCCAAGTCCCCCAGAAAGATTAAAGATTATTTTCCACAATTTGGGGAAAAAGTGGATGCCGCATTCCAGAATAATGGTAAGAATTGTAATCTGTTAATGTTTGTAACAGGAGCACTCCCGATACCGCAGTAAGCCACAGATGCACATCCAGCTGGAACCAAGCACAGCGAGGATTGGTAATGCAAATCATAGGGAAAGTATGGAACTCCACTTGTCTTTAATCGAAAATATAAAAGGTTTTAAAGGAGAGGAAGATCAACATTTTTGTCCTCACCAGGATCTTTATCAAGATACAATATACACCACACTTAGTGCCCTATAAACACACTAATCACACCAATTGAAAACAAATGGTGCCAAAGCATGATGGGGGACTGCTGTACAGCAAAGCTGAAAAGCAATCCCTGAGCAATCCCTGATTGCATCAAAGAGGTGGACACGTGTACGGGAGACAGGTGATTGCACTACTACCTTATCTGGTTCGGGCTTGAGCTGTCCGCCTCCCTCTCGTATCCCAGGTAAAGGACTCCGGCCACACTGATCTGACATTTAGTGAGTTTTAGTGATGGGAGTTGCATCCCTAATTCGACCTAGCACCACTTCCATGTCTCCCAGGTGCTCATCTTACATCTTATTGTGGACAGCTATGTGATCCAAATAGGTCCAGGGCATACCCCTGTATTCCTTCCAGTAAACGATTAACCAGGTGCTGAAAGGTAGCTGGAGTGTTCTTCACCTGACAGGCATGACAGAAAATTCATACTAGCCATTACAGGTGATTAACACCAACTTGTGCTTCTGGGGTCAATGAGATCTGAAGTTGAACAAAAAATTCGCAGAGGCAACAAAAGAGCCCCATGTTAAGCAGCACTCAAGTCAAGGGGTTTACTTTTACTATGAGCCTATATAAATACATGTTACCATGCTCAAAAAGTTTAAAGCGCTGATTTGACAGATTTTATGCTGTTCAATGTTTTTTATTAAAGAATACCGATTGCAGTGCCACAGGACACTACAATAACAAGTGTCCAGACCACCGTCAATGGCTCTAGGCAACTTTACCATCCTTATTTAGAGGATTTCTATTAAGAGGGTATTATCAACTGAACGAATAGCATTACACTTATGTATTCATATGCATTATTCCATCAGTGTCTAGATGTACAGTATAACTGCATTGTTTGGATCAGCTACTTATACGATCTTATGGCACAGGGTAGCACTCAATAAATTCCAATCTGTGCACACGAGCCACAAACCAAACATGTTCCATTGATTGATCATATATGCATCAGGCTAGCTGGGACCACAAATACTCTGTCCTCACCTCAGCAAGATGGTATGTGTTTTGTAAAACAAATATAATCACTGCGCTTCTCCATGTAAAGAGCATGCATCATGTTTGTCTCGGAAAAATTTAAAATGTTTTGTCTTGGCTGTCTCATCATCATGTTGCTCTAGGTTGGCGCATACATCATGTTCCAACTCAGAGCAATCCGTGTTGATAATTAGGGGCTCCATAGTTTTAATCTGTTCTTCTATTTGGGCTCCCAACTCTTTGAGTGATTTACTCCTTTCAAAGATGATGAGTCTTACTAGATCATTAGAGCATTCATCCAGAATGCGTATCCACTCCTTCATGAAGTGCTCGTTATCCCTACCAAAGGTGGGATTTTTTAAAATGCGTAGCCCCCTTGGTAATCTACCACAATCTAAATACCTCTGCATGGTCCTTCTTTCAAACCATTGTTTGCTTTCGGTTATTAGCATTTTCTCTAAGTTTTTAAAGTGTTCTTTCATGGAGACTTGTTCACTCGGAGGTTCATTAGGTATTTTGGGCTCCTCTGCAAAGAGGAGGTCAAAAGCCTCCTCCCGCTTGGCTCTGCATGCAGTTAAACTCCACACCATACTGATTAGATATCTACGCAGATATTTGAAAGAATTATATAATTAAATAAAACAGTGAAAAGGTGCAGCACTATTAAAGGTGAAGACAAATGAACAAAATATTCAGTGCGCAGCTACACTTCTACTGTGTAATTAACCCAATAAAACACCACCTGGTGAAGTGAATAGACAAATATACAAGCAACCTCTATATAACTGGCGTCTGCAGCTGAAGTGATAGGGGTAGAGGAACCCCTAAGGCAACTGAAAAAAAAGAACAAAAGCGCAAACGCACATAGTGAAGTATGCAGGTGTAGAAATGGATTGTTATTCCAGATGTGAAGTTCCTCCCAGTTCCCCATGTACAGGTTTGCGAAGCTGGGGGCAAAGCGAGTGCCCATAGCAGTTCCGCAAACCTGCAAGAAGAACTGGGAGTCATGTTTGTCTCGGAAAAATTTAAAATGTTTTGTCTTGGCTGTCTCCACTTGGTAACTATTCGTGTGGAAAATGCTGTACCTGCAAATTCCTTCATCCAGTGACTAATACGTTTAAGTCCAACAAGACAAATAAAGTGTTTAATATTACCGACTTTATAAACTGCAATACTAATTTTGTAGTTTATTTATTAGAATGTCCGTGCGGCTTGCAATACGTGGGCCGCTCTAAACGTAGTCTCAAACTCCGCATACAAGAGCATGTGAGAAACATTAGGAATGCTCTACAGACTCACAGTATAAGTAGACACCACGCTACCCATCACAATAAGGACCCCTCATCCCTCACGTATAAGGGGATTAGATTTATTTACATTAGAAAAGAGGCGTCTAAGAGGGGATATGATAACTATATACAAATATATTTAGGGACAATACAAGGAGCTTTCAAAAGAACTATTCATCCCACGGGCAGTGCAAAGGACTCGGGGCCATCCCTTAAGGTTGGAGGAAAGAAAATTTCACCAGCAACAAAGGAAAGGGTTCTTTACAGAAAGGGCAGTTAAAATGTGGAATTCATTACCCATGGAGACTGTGATGGCAGATACAATAGATTTGTTCAAAAAAAGGTTGGACATCTTTTTAGATGGGAAAGGTATACAGGGATATACCAAATAAGTATACATGGGAAGGATGTTGATCCAGGGATTAATCCGATTGCCAATTCTTGGAGTCAGGAAAGAATTAATTTTTCCCCTTAATGGGGTTTTTTGTTTGCCTTCCTCTGGATCAATAAGTATAGATATAGGATAAAGTATCTGTTGTCTAAATTTAGCATAGGTTGAACTTGATGGACGTGCGTCTTTTTTCAACCTCATCTACTATGTAACTATGTAACTATGTGTGTGTAAGTGGGAGAGTGTGTAAGTGGGAGAGTGTGTAAGTGGGAGAGTGTGTAAGTGGGCGTGTGTAAGTGGGTGTGTGTAAGTGTTTGTAAGTGAGCGGGTGAGTGTGTGTATATGTGAGTGTGAGTGTAAGTGAGGAGGCGAGAGACGTGGGGCAAGGTTTGGGGTTCCCCAGAATTTCAAAATCGAATTGTGGGGTTCCCTAGGGCTGCGATTATGCAAAAAAACGCTGTGGTGTCGCCTGTAGCGACATCGTGCGGCGCAAAAAACAAGTTTCATAGAAACGTGATAAGTGGCTATACCAAATTTAACTGTCTCCCCGCTTGCTACTGCAAGGCGGGAGACAGTTGATGCTTTTTTTTGTTTTTTGCGCCGCGCAGTGTTGCTACGGGAGACACCACGGGCGGTTTTTGGTATAATCGCAACCTAACCAAAAAAAGGTTAAAACCCACTGGCCTACATTTACATTAATTATAATTAAGGACGTTAGAGCCATCTTGTGGACACAATCGAGTACTGCAGTACTGGTTTTAATATGCAGCATGCGGTAAGACCTCCCCGAGTGATAAAGACCAAAGCGAAAGACTTCAAGCTTCCTAAACCATCTTCTCTTTAAAGAAAAGATACCGACACTTGCAATTAGTGTATAGTTCTGCACAGTCAGTCACTTTCAAGAGGGAAGAAAAATATTTCCCTCTGGGAAATTAACAAATACACAATCCAATCAGTTTTAGCGTTAAATGTAATAAATGGCTCAGCCTGCCCTTAATGTATTCTGTGTCGTTATAAGCCTAAGGTAGAAGAAAAATCTATACCTCTCACTAGCTCATCCATTACTCAGTAGCTCAAATCAATAATAATAACATTGTACTTATATACTCTTTCTAATCTTATACATACTGTATCCCTTTGGGAAGGAAGGAGGGGGGGGGGGAGATCACATTGTATAAATGCCCATATCTATTTTTTATTCAACCACGACACTATGTCACTATGTAACCATCACTGTCACTATGTCACTGTCACTGTGTCACTATGTCACTTAGTAATTATGTAACCGTCACTGTCACTATGTCACTGTCACTGTGTCACTAGGTCACTGTTACTATGTCACTTTATAATTATGTAACCGTCACTGTCACTATGTAACCATCACTGCCACTATATAACTATGTAACTATGTAAATCATTAACTCCTGAAGCACCAGATTGATTAAAATACTTAATATTCCCCGCCATTTTTATTACAACGTAGAAAGAGAGATGAGAGGATTTTTCTAAAATAAAGAGTGGAGGAGAGACAGCTCCTTCTGATGTGTAAAGCTGGTCCCAGAGGGAGAGAGGGAGAGAGGGAGAGAGGGAGAGAGGGAGAGAGGGAGAGAGGCCCATATCTATGAATCATTTATTTATGGAGATATATATATATATATATCATCTATGTATACATATGAATGTATCTATGTATACATACATATGATGGATATTGCATCAATCTCTGCTGTATATGGCAATCTATGTATTATCTCTCTATATATGTATATATATGCGTATGTGTGTTAGCAAGTTCCACACGTATCTGCACTCACTGCATGGTTCTGTTACAGCCTCCGACACAAACTGAACTAGATGTAGAATTTGAGAAGAAACCCCCCCCCCCCCCTCCACCCTTCTTCCCGAGCGGCCAATCACGGCTCAGCAGCCTGGGTATCCGACTCTGTAATAGATGGACAGGCGAGGATCTGTAAGAGAAGCTGCAGAGAATATCAAGGCTACAACTGGACGCGTGTGTTTTAACCCCTTGCTCGCCATGCAATGTGCTGCTGGTCTGTCTGGTACCGACGGGCTTAAAATAAATGTTTTTTTTTTGTTTGTTTTTTAGCAATTTCCCCCCTTTATTAGTGAAATCCTCCAGTGGTTTTCTAGCAGAAATATATTAAACAACATTAAAGATGGCCACCACTCTGTGTTTCTGAAATATTATTACAAGGTACAAATACGGCCCCTCTGGCAGCGAAAGGTTAATGGGACCCTCTCCCATTTCCAGACGCTGACCCCTAATGCCAGCACCCGACGCTCTTTAACCAATGCACACAATTCACTGACACACACACACACACAAACACTTGCACAATTATACACGCACACACCTATATATATATATAAACACTAGCACAATTATACACACATTAACACACACACACGCACACGCACACGCACACGCACAGGCACAACTATATACAAACACTTGCACAATTATACACACTAACACTGATACACACACACACACACACACAAACACACAGGCACACCTATATACAAACACTTGCACAATTATACACACATTAACACGTTTATATACTTAGAGGTGCAGTCTGCATTCATCCCAGTTCCGTGGATCCCTGGAGTACCGATACTCCTCAGTACTTAAATCCCCTGTGTTACGTGAGCCGATAGGAAGCTGCAACCGAAGATGTTGTGTCTTCCTACTGACCGGCATACAGCTGCATGTTGTGTCTTCCTACTGACCTGCATAAAGCTGCATGTTGTGTCTTCCTACTGACCTGCATACAGCTGCATGTTGT
>WSYH01000980.1:135785-148383 GCA_036426205.1 Ascaphus truei | reverse complement strand
TGTCTGCCCATATCCCTGTCCCGCGTGGCCCCCGTGTCTGCCCATATTCCTACCTGCCGTAAAACCTCAGACCCCATTTGATCCTCCGGGATTTTTTTTCATAGTAAGGAAGTAGCCGGATGTCTGTCCCACACCTGTGTGTATCCCCTTACTGTATTATTTAGCCCTTACCACCCCTGCTGGGAGCTATTCCATGCATCCACCACCCCTTCTGTAAAGTACTTCCTTACATTCCCTTTAGCTGCCACCCTCCAGCGTCCGAGAATAACCTCTTGTTCTAGCTCTTCTCTCTCTTTGGAACATGCTTCCCTCCTCCCCCTCCTCTCCTATAAGTTGCACGTATTCATGTCCTTCCTCTTTCCTGAGAAGCCGTATTTACGTCCTCCCCGAGATCTGGTCTCCGGAACCGAACACAGAACTCTAGGTGGGGTCTCATTACTGATCTATAAAGTTGCACCTCCCCCCACCCCTGCTTTCCCTCTGCTACTAATACTAATCACCTACTTTTAAATCTGCTGAAGTAATGACTCCCAGGCCCTTTCCCCTATACTAGGTGACATGATGGTGCCAGGAATCCTGTATTCTGCCTTTGGATTTTTGTTGGCCAAGTACATTATTTGGCCCATTTTGCCATTAAACTGTAGCTGACAATAACCCCTCCATATAACTCCTTCTCTTTGTGTCAGCTGCAGAAAGCCATACTGTCTCTTCCGCACCCTGGCTGAAGCCGTTCCCTGAACCTGGGGCTGGCCTGGCAGATCGGTCAGGCTCTGTGAGGGTCCCTGGGACTGGGACTGGCCTGGCAGATCGGTCAGGCTCTGTGAGGGTCCCAGGGACTGGGACTGGCCTGGCAGATCGGTCAGGCTCTGTGAGGGTCCCTGGGACTGGCCTGGCAGATCGGTCAGGCTCTGTGATGGTCACTGGGTCAGATTGAGCCTGACCCTAATGACCCGTAACCATTTGGTTAACAACGATGCAAAACCTCCAGACTGACGCAAACCCCAGAGAATAACGCCAGTCCCGGGACGACTCTGTGTCACTTTATTGTAATTATTATAATGAATGCTGATTTGTTGTGAAGGAATATCCCTGAGAAATGTATTAATTTATAAAAGGAAAGTTTAAATTAAATTATTGATCCTACAAAAGATTGTAACTGTTTGAGTTTAACACATTAATTGCCCCACAGAGATGTACTATGTATGTGTGTATATTTATTTATACAGCGTTATCCAGGTACTCAGCGCGTCACAGCGCGTCACCGCAGTCACACGCGGGATATAATATAACACAATGGGAATAGGCGCTTCAGACATAAATGTAACGTTTAGGGAAACGAGTCCCTGCTCCGAAGAGCTTACAATCTAAGTAGTAAGTAAGTGGGAAGAACTTAGAGGAGGGGGGTGTCCTGGTAAGTGTGTCTGCAAGGGGCCACGGTCGGTGCATGAGAGGTATACAGGGGCGCCACCACTCCGGGTTTGACCCGAGGACTGCGTGTTTTGGCGACGTGCCTCCGGGCTCCGGGTTTGACCCGAGGACTGCGTGTTTTGGCGGCGTGCCCCCGGCTTTATCACTCAGGTCTTCACCTTTAGGATGTCCCTGGACCATCACTCCCAGCCATCAGGAGCAGTCCTTGCTCTTCCCTTACACCCTTGTGGGGTAAGGGGAATAGTCTTCCACCTGTCCCCGTAGGGAAGGCCTCAGTAAGCAGAGTCCTGCACTACTGAGTTGGAGAGACCTCACCTCTATCACGGTAGAGGCACAACGGACTAAATAAGATGTGCAACTCCTTAAGTCAGTTCCAGTAAGAACCAGCCCCCTGTCCCTGATTGGACAGCAGGCCTGATTGCACTACCTTCTCTGACTCACTGAGCTGCAAGGTGTGGGGAAAACCCATGATTACTCCTGGCTACCCTACCCTTACTAGGGATCACTGCCAGGAGGAGGGCAGACATATAGCCCAAAACCAGCCAGGGCTACACTCCATATCAGAAATACCAGAATATATGTGGAACACTGAGAACTCACGTTAACATCTGCTGTCCCTCTCAGTCACCGCCGCCCTCCCCGGCTGTCCCCCTCTCAGTCACCGCCTCCCTCTCCGGCTGTCCCTTTCAGTCACCGCCTCCCTCCTCTGCTCTCCCCCTCTCAGTCACCGCCTCCCTCCTCTGCTGTCCCTCTCAGTCACCGCCTCCCTCCTCTGCTGTCCCTCTCAGTCACCGCCTCCCTCCTCTGCTCTCCCCCTCTCAGTCACCGCCTCCCTCCTCTGCTCCCTCTCTCCCTCTATCCTTTTTTCTTTATCTCCCTCTCTCCCTCTCCTTTTTTCTTTATCTCCCTCTCCCTCTCTCCTTTTTTCTTTATCTCCCTCTCTCCCTCTCTCTCCTTTTTTCTTTATCGCCCTCTCCTATGTCGGTGATAGAAAGACCCCCAGGTACAGGAATAGCTGTTTAATAGACCCCGTTACTGTGCTATTTATAGCAGGGGGGGAGCTCGTGGAGATAAAAATGAGGCCCTAGTTACTCTATGTTTAGCCTTATCCTCCAAGATATACGTGGGGGCTTCTGGGTAAAGATCCGGGCAACAAAGGCAAGTGACATTTACCAGCAGCAGTGGCAGTCTACTGGTCTCTGAAGTGTGAGTGGCAGCCACAGGCCTGACACTCGGTGTTATGACCTGAATACACAGAATACCATTATATATGGCAAAGGATTCTGGGTAATGTAAGCACATCCCCTGAACAGATCCAGTATGACGGAGGCTCCAGTTCGGGTTTTGAAACCACTCACCCCCCCATTGGGCCCATAGTGAGCAGTTATTTATTTATTTATTTTTTTAAACAAAATCTGGACCGGATCATTCCCCAGCTCTGGGAACCGAAACCCACATCGAAATCAATGGGAATTTCCATGTGTGGCGCCCTAATCGCATAGCACTAGCGCAATTTAATGAATAAGCCCCTTTGCCTGTGGGAATGTTTCTTTTTTGTATTGTAATGTACCGACTGTGAACCTGTATTTATAAGGACTCCTCCTATTACCCCATATAACCCCTCCTATTACCCCATATAACCTCTCCCTATAACCCCTCCTATTACCCCATATAACCTCTCCCTATAACCCCTCCTATTACCCCATATAACCTCTCCCTATAACCCCTCCTATTACCCCATATAACCTCTCCCTATAACTCCTCCTATTACCCTATATAACAGCTCCATATAACTCCTCCAATTACCCCATATAACCGCTCCCTATAACTCCTATTATTACCCCATATAACCGCTCCTTATAACTCCTCCTATTACCCCATATAACCACCCCTATAACTCCTATTACCCCATATAACCACTCCCTATAACTCCTGCTATTACACCATATAACCGCTCCCTATAACTCCTATTACCCCATATAACCGCTCCTTATAACTCCTCCTATTACACCATATAACCGCTCCCTATAACTCCTATTACCCCATATAACCGCTCCCTATAACTCCTCCTATTACCCCATATAACCGCTCCCTATAACTCCTATTACCCCATATAACCGCTCCCTATAACTCCTCCTATTACACCATATAACCGCTCCCTATAACTCCTATTACCCCATATAACCGCTCCCTATAACTCCTCCTATTACCCCATATAACCGCTCCCTATAATTCCTCCTATTACCCCATATACCCACTCCCTATAACTCCTCCTATTACCCCATATAACCGCTCCCTATAACTCCTCCTATTACCCCATATAACCGCTCCCTATAACTCCTCCTATTACCCCATATACCCGCTCCCTATAGCTGAACCCATGCTGCTCACGTGGGGGGCGGAGCGGTCCCTGGGGAGGGGGTCTTCTTGCCTCTATGTCACTGTGTGCTGTGAGCTTGTGACTGTTTGCTCAGCAGATGGGACAGTTTAACCAGCGGAGCTGACACTTTGCCTCCAGAAACCCCACGCACACAACAGGACGAGCGGACATTAACCCCACCACTGCCAGATACTATCAGGTCTCCGGCGGCAAAACGGCACCAGAGTCATTGAAGGAAATCCTTCCATTTAAACGTGTACACCAGGGGTGACCAACTCCAGTCCTCAAGGGCCACCAACAGGTCAGGTTTTTAGGATATCCCTGCTTCAGCACAGGTGGCTCAATCAGTGGCTCAGTTGAAGACACCACCACCTGTGCTGAAGCTGGTCCTGTTATAGGGTTCGCTTCACTGCTGAATCTGGTGCTGTTGCTCGTTAGTTTTATCGCTGGGAGACTTGATGAATAACTTCCTGTGTGCTCAGGCTGCTTAACCCTATAACTGCCAGCGAGATGTTGTGTGTATAGAGAATAATAACCCTCTCACTGCCAGGTCAGTGTGTTCAGACCCATTAACCCCTTCCCTGCTGGACAGACTGTTGAGAGACCACGGTTTGTACCGAGACGTATTAACCGTCTCACTACTGGAAAGATCGATCCGTGTCTATACAGACAAGTTAACCCTCCCTCCTGAAGACAAGAAGGGACATTTCGCTGCGACCAACTGAACGCCAGCGTTCGGAGGCAGACCGACCACTCGCCGCAGCCGATCCGTTGCCGGAATCTCTGTTAGGGTCGGGGGTTAATATGAAGGGTTTTAATGGTTAGAGTAGGGGGTTAATTTAGGGTTTTTTTATGGTTAGAGTAGGGGGTTAATTTAGGGGTTTTAATGGTTAGCGTCGGGGTTATTATAAGGGGTTTTAGGCTGAAGGCTTAGGGTCGGGTTTTTTAGGGTGAGGGTTAAACATAGGGACTTGCCTTCCTCACACTGGGGATACACTGCACTATTATCCTAGCTGCGTGCTGTGCTGTCTCACACTGGGGATACACTGCACTATTATCCTAGCTGCGTGCTGTGCTATGTCTCACACTGGGGATACACTGCACTATAATCCTAGCTGCGTGCTGTGCTATGTATCACACTGGGGATACACTGCACCGAGGGTGAAGTGCGATGCGTGTCCGAGGGCGATGGTGAGTATTGTGGCCTGAGGAGACGGTTTGAGTATGTCTTGCTTGATGGCGACGGTGAGATATGCTGTGCCTGAGTTGAGGTGAGTATGTGCGCCTGAGGTAGCCGTGAGTATGCGTGGCCTGAGAGAGGGTCAATGCATGCCTGAGGCGAGGGTGAGTAGGTGCGTCCTGAGGCGAGGGTGAGTAATGCACGCCTGAGGCGAGGGTGAGTATGTGTCCTGAGGTGAAGGCGATATCGTTGACTGAGGGAGGGTAGGTGTGTGCCTGAGGACGAGGTGAGTATGTGTGCCTGAGCGAGGGTAGTATGTGTGCAATGAGGCGAGGGGACGATGGGTGAGTATGTGTGCCTCAGGCGAGGGTAGTCTGTGTTGCCTGAGGCGGAGGGTGAGTATGTGTGCCTAGGGTAGAGGGTGTAGGGTAGCTGCTTGAGGCGAGGGGTGAGTTATTGTGTGCTGAGTGTTGAGGGTGAGTGCATGTCTGAGCGGGATGGGTGGAGGATGAGTATGCGTGCCTCAGGCGAGGTGAATATGATGCGTGCCTGGAGGAGGGTGAGATGCGTATGCCTGAGTCGAGGGTGAGTATGTTGCCTGAGGCGATGGGCGAGTATGCGGTCTGAGGCGAGTGGTGGATAAGTGCGTAGCATCATGCGGTGCGCTGAGGCGAGGGTCCATATGCTGTGCCTGTAGGCGAGGGTCCCTATGACGATGCCTGAGGCGAGGGTCATATGCGTTGGCCTCGAGGGTCATTGCGGCGAGGCGGGTCATATGAGTGGCCTGAGGAGAGGTGAGTATGCGTGCCTGAGGCGAGGTGTGTGTATTGCGCCCTGAGGCGAGGGTGAGTATGTGTGCTGAGTGTGAGGGCGAGAATGTGTGCCTGAGGTGAGGGTTAGTAGTGCGTTGCCTGAGGCGAGGGAGTTAGTATGTTGTGTAGGCGAGGGTAAAGTATGTTGGTAGGCGATACGAGTGGTAGTTGGCTGAGGCGTAGTATGTGTGCCTGACGGCGAGGGTGGTTGAGTATGTGTGCCTGAGGCGACGAGGGTGAGTATTGTGTGCCTGAGGCGAGGAAAAAAGGGAGGTGAGTTTTGGGCCTGAGGCGAGGGTGGTAGTCTAGTTGCGATGGCGTGAGGCGGTGAGTATGGGGGGGCCGTGAGGGCGGGGAGGGTGGTGGGGAGATGTGCGTGGGGGGGGTCGGGAGGTGATTGAGCGGAGCAGGTGAGTATGATGTGCGCTGAGGGAGTGGGGCGAGGGTGATATGCGTGCTGAGGCGAGGGTTGAGTATCGTGCTGAGGCGAGGGGAGTTGCTGAGGCTGGTGATTAGGTGCCTGAGGCGAGGGTCTTAGTTGCGGGCCGGGTCTTGGCTGAGGGCGAGGGTGAGTATGTGTGCTGAGATGAGGGGTGGTATGCTTGTCTGAGGCGAGGGTGAGTATGCGTGCTGAGGCGGGGTGAGTATGTGTGCACTGAGGTGAGGGTGGATTATGTAGTGCCTGAGGTCGAGGGTGAGTATGTGTGCTGAGGTGAGGGGGTTATGTGTGCCTGAGGTGAGGGTGGATATGGTGCTGATGTAGGGTGGAGTGGTGAGTTATGTGTGCCGAGGCGAGGGTGAAGTATGTGTTCCTGTAGGGCTTGGGCATACAGCCTTGTTATTAGTGTTTCAGGCCCCGAATCTGATGGATACTAAATCCTTCTCCGAGTGTTAAACCATCGTTACACTGCATCACGACAATCTGCCACACACACTGCGTATACACACACACCTGCACACACCAACACAACTGCACACACTGCACCACACACACACAAAACACATCCACACCACAACACATCTGCACCACACACACAGCACCACACACACCTGCACCACACACCACTCGCACACACACACCTGCACCACACACTGCCACAACCACACCACCACACTGAACACCACACACCTGCAAAACCCCCCCACACCACAATGCACACCCACATGACACACACACATCGCACCACACCCACTGCACACACATCACACAACTGACACACACACACACACCTGCACAAACACCTGCAGGCTGCACACACACTTCACGACACACACACTGCACACACCACGCACCACCCAACTGCACACACACTGCAACACACTGCACACAACACATGCACACACACAGTATCGGTTGTACAACAAGATACCTGCACTGTTTGTGTGACAATTATCGCCACAAGCAACAGGAGCCGGCAGGATGTGCCTTGGGGATGCACGTAGCTGCACAAGAGATTAAAAAAGATACCACTATCACAGCTTTATTATCTCCCGCCCCGGTGGCCCACTCACCGGGGCAAAAAATTCTCACCGCTTCGGGCAATGACGGCAGACTCCCTGCTCGCACTGCGGGTGGAAAGAGGCCTCCTCAGCCTCCCTGCAGAGCCCAGAAAACTGAGCTCCGCAATAAACACTTTGTATTTGGGATTTACTTATGGTGTATAGTGTATATCAGGGCCGACCAACAGGTCAGGTTTTAGGACATCCCTGCTTCATGCACGTGTGGGGGGCACTGTTTTAAATAAAACAGTTTGCTAAATGTTAAAACGACGCCGCTTGGTTTGGCCTTCTTTAAAAATTGTATAACAAAGCAACTGGCGGTGAAGCCAGCAGGATTAGAGAGACTCTCTCTGAACCAGCCTGTGCTGAGCAGGGAGTATCCTTGTAAAACCTGAGCTTGTGGAGCCTTGAGGCTGGGAGTGTTGTAGCGAGCCCTGGTATATTGAAGAAAAAAAAAAAAACCTGTTGGGGGCTGAAGGAAGGTGAGTTGTGAGACAGACGTTAGATACACAACGCAGCAAATATGCTTATCCCAGTGTGAGACATAGCACCTCGACGCAGCTAGGATATAGTGCAGTGTATCCCCAGTGTTGAGACATAGCCACAGCACGCAGCTATAATATTGCAGTGTATCCCCAGTGTGAGACTAGCACCGGCAGCAGCTAGGATATAGTGCAGGTATCCCCAGTGTGAGACATAGCACAGCACCAGCTAGGATTAATAGTGCAGTGTATCCCCAGTGTGAGACATAGCACAGCACCATCTAGGATATAGTGCGAGTGTATCTCCAGTGTTAGACATAGCCAGCACGCAGCTAGATAATAGTGCAGTGTATCCCCAGTGTGAGAACAGCACAGCACGCATGCTAGGATAATAGGCATGTATCCCCAGTGTTAGACATACACGCACGCAGCTAGGATAATAGTGCAGTGTAGCCCAGTGTGAGATTTCGCACAGCACGCAGTAGGATATAGTGGGCAGTGTAGCCCCAGTGTGAGACATAGCACGCACGCAGCTAGGATAATAGTGCAGTGTATCCCAGTGTGAAGCATAGACAGCACGCAGCTAGATAATAGTGCAGTGTATCCCCAGTGTGAGACATAGCACAGCACGCAGCTAGGATAAAGGGCAGTGTTATCCCCAGTGTGGGACATAGCACAGCACGAAGCTAGGATAATAGTGCAGTTTACCCCAGTGTGCAGACAGCAACGCAGCTAGGATATAGTGCAGTGTAAAATCCCCAGTTGTAGAGACAGATCAGCTAGGATAGATAGTGCAGTGTATCCCCAGTGTTGAGATATAGCACAGCACACAGCTAGGATATATGCAGTGTATCCCAGTGTAGACTAGCACAGCACGCGCTAGGATAATAGTGCAGTGTATCCCCATGTGAGACAGCATACGCATCTAGGAGCTAATAGTGTACTTGTATCCCCAGTGTGTCGACATAGCACAGCACGACAAGGATAATAGTGCAGTGTATCCCCGTGTGAGACATAGCACAGCACGCAGTAGGATTATGTGGCAGTGTATCCCAGTGTGTGAGACATAGCACAGCACGTCAGTCTAGGATAATAGTGCAGTGTATCCCCATGTCAGACATAGCACAGCACGCAGCTAGATTATAGTGCAGTGTATCCCCAGTGTGAGACATAGCAACAGCACGAGCTAGGATATAGTGCAGTGTATCCCCAGTGTGAGACAGACACAGCAACGCAGCTAGGATAATAGTGCAGTGTATCCCCAGTGTGAGACATAGCACAGCACGCAGCTAGGATAATAGTGCAGTGTATCCCCAGTGTCAGACATAGCACAGGCACGCAGCTAGGATAATAGTGCAGTGTATCCCCAGTGTGAGACAGCACGCAGCTAGGATAAATAGTGCAGTGTATCCCCAGTGTGAGACATAGCACAGCACGCAGCTAGGATAATAGTGCAGTGTATCCCCAGCTGTAGACATAGACAGACACGCAGCTAGGATAAGTGCAGGTATCCCAGTGTGAGACATAGCACGCAACGCAGCTAGATAATAGTGCAGTGTATCCCCAGTGTGCAGAATAGCACAGCACGCAGCTAGGATAATAGTGCAGTGTATCCCCAGTGTGAGACATAGCACAGCACGCAGCTAGGATACATAGTGCAGTGGGACTCCCCAGTGTGACAGCACAGCACGCAGCTAGGATAATGTCAGTGCAGTTGTATCCCCAGTGTGAACAGCAAAGCACGCGCTAGGGATAATAGTGCAGTGTATCCCCAGTGTGAGACATAGCACAGCACGCAGCTAGAATAAAGTGCAGTTATCCCCAGTGTAGACAAGCACAGCACACAGCTAGATAATATGCAGTGTATCCCCATCTGAGACATAGCACAGCACGCAGCTAGGATAATAGTGCAGTGTATCCCAGTGTGAGACATAGCACGCACGCAGCTAGGATAATAGTGCAGTGTATCCCCAGTGTTAGACAGCACAGCACGCAGCTAGGATAATAGTGCAGTGTATCCCAGTGTAGACATAGCACAGCACTAGTATAGGCAGTCTTTGATTGGAAGCAAAAGATACTAGGAGATAATAGTGCAGTTGTATCCCCAGTGTGAGACATAGCACAGCACGCAGCTGGATTATAGTGTCAGTGTATCCCAGTGTGCGGACATAGCACAGCACGCAGCATGATATGTGCAGTGTATCCCCAGTGTGATACATAGACAGCACGCAGCTAGATTATAGGCAGTTTTTTGTGTATCCCAGTGTGAGACATAGCCCAGCACGCGCCTAAGGATAACCTCAGGCACGCATACTCACCCTCGCCTCAGGCACGCATACTCACCCACGCCTCAGGCACACAGACTCACCCTCACCTCAGGCACACATACTCACCCTCACCTCAGGCACGCATACTCACCCTCGCCTCAGACACGCATACTCACCCTCGCCTCAGGCACGCATACTCACCCTCGCCTCAGGCACACATACTCACCCTCGCCTCAGACACGCATACTCACCCTCACCTCAGGCACGCATACTCACCCTCGCCTCAGGCACGCATATGGACCCTCTCCTCAGGCACGCATACTCACGCTCACCTCAGGCACACATACTCACCCTCACCTCAGGCATGCATACTCACCGTCGCCTCAGGCACACATACTCACCCTCGCCTCGGACACACATACTCACCCTCGCCTCGGACACACATACTCACCCTCGCCTCAGGCACGCATACTCACCCTCGCCTCAGGCACGCATATGGACCCTCGCCTCAGGCACGCATATGGACCCTCGCCTCAGGCACGCATACTCACCCTCGCCTCAGGCATGCATACTCACCCTCGCCTCAGGCACACATACTCACCCTCTCCTCAGGCACGTATACTGACTCTCGCCTCAGGCACGCATACTCACCCTCACCTCAGGAACACATACTCGTGTTCCCACTCTGACCTCTGACCTGCGTCATGACCCTTACTAAACCTGACTGTCTTTAACTCTTTTGCTGCTTAGTGCCTCACTGTTGCCTCTGTTAACACCACATGTGATATGTTTATCAGACCAGCTCAGGACTATAAAGTGAGTAATCGCTGGTACACCCAGACATCCGAACATCAGCCGGAAAGGGGCGTATTATTTATTGTTTGGGACATTTACACATATGTAGTCCCCTCTTTGGGGTTCACTGGGTGGGATCACTCAGGTTACTCCCCTCCCCACCATGTGAAGTATGATGTCAATTTTAAGGGTATATATAGCCGCCCGTTATGTTCTAAAAGTAGGTTCTTGAGAGTACTTAGTGGGGGCCTCACTGTGAGTCCTGTACATAGGTTTGTGTGTATAGCTAAGTGTATGAATATGTGTCCTGTCACCGTTTGTTGTTTTCAGTTAGAGGAATGGGACCTTTGTAGGAGGGGGATGCCACTTGTCCTGGCCTCATACGGTTACCCCTACCACAGCCCGACCGCCACTGTCCTCACCGTGTTCCAGACACTGCAGCCGGGTATCCGTATAGAACCAGCCCGTCAACCGGGTAGATTGAGGATCATGTAGGAGACATTACTTACTGCCGCAGGAATAGCACCTTCGCTGATATTTCCTGTGCATTTTCAGAATTGCACATTGTTACAATGAGATTAGATGATATAATTATGTATGTTCCTTGGGTGAGCGCTTTCAGCACTCGTCACTAAGACTGGCACAGCAGCAAAACCTTCACATGACATGTCGGAAAGATCTGAGGGAGCTGCAGTTCTCACCGTGATGCGAAGTCATTTTGGTTACATCCCATCCAGACTGTTCATATTTACCTATAACAGCTGTAACTGTTACCCTGCTGTGAAATGGGGGAGAGAGGTTAATGATTCTTGTAATGTCCCCTATAACTCCTCCTATTGCCCCATATAACCGCTCCCTATAACTCCTCCTATTGCCCCATATAATCGCTCCCTATAACTCCTCCTATTACCCCATATAACCGCTCCCTATAACTCATCCTATTACCCCATATACCCGCTCCCTATAACCCCTCCTATTGCCCCATATAACCGCTCCCTATAACTCCTCCTATTACCCCATATAACCGCTCCCTATAACTCCTCCTATTACCCCATATAACCGCTCCTTATAACTCCTCCTATTACCCCATTTAACCGCTCCCTATAACTCCTCCTATTACCCCATATAACCGCTCCCTATAACTCCTCCTATTACCCCATATAACCGCTCCCTTCCTATACTCCTACTTACCCCATTAAACCGCTCCCTATAACTCCTCCTATTGCCCCATATAACCGCTGCCTTATACTCCACTCCTCTATTGGCCACCACTATAACCGCTCCCCTATAACTCCTCCTATTCCCCCATATAACCGCTCCCTATAACTCCTCCTATTGCCCCCATATAACCTCTCCTATAACTCACTCCTTTACCCCATATAACCGCTCCCTATACCATCCTATTACCCCATATAACCCGCTCCCTATAACCCCTCCCTATTAGCCCCTATCCTCTAACCGCTCTCCTCATAACTCCTCCTATTACCCCTATACCGCTCCCTTACTCCTCTATTACCCCCCTATGAACCGTCTCTATAAGTCTCCTATTACCCATAATACCCGCAGTCCCTATGATACTCCTCCTATTAGCGTAAACCTGCCCTTACCTCCTCCTATTCCCCATATAACAGCTCCTATAACTCTATACCTACCCATTAACCGCTCCTATAACCCTCCTCTATTCCCACATATCCGTCCTCATTGCTCCTCCATACCCTATAAACCGTCCTATAACTCAATCCTAATTACCCCAT
>WSYH01000980.1:112712-135774 GCA_036426205.1 Ascaphus truei | reverse complement strand
ACTCCTCCTATTGCCCCATATAACCGCTCCCTATAACTCCTCCTATTGCCCCATATAACCGCTCCCTATAACTCCTCCTATTACCCCATATAACCGCTCCCTATAACTCATCCTATTGCCCCAGGCCATATAACCCTAAAATATTATAGTGAAAAAAACAAAGTCTAAAAAATAAAGAGCAAATACAACCTGTTTGTACTTCCCGTGCCTCTGGTAACTCCGAAGCGCGCCTCCACCTCTCTCCTGGGGGGAGACGTCGCTTAATAGACTAGTCATTCCCGTGGTGTCAATTAGACAGCTCTGGGATTGTGACCCAAAGTACACAGACAAAGATGCTCCTTATGACAAATGATATAGTTCATTGCGATCTGCTTTTCTCGGGCGTAGGGGTCAGTTAGTTAAAGGATTTAACTGCAGGCTACAAATGTTTTGACCAAAGGATTTAACTAAATGACCCCATACTTGGAAAAGAACAAAGAGAAAAAAACAGATTGTAATTAACTATATAATTGGGGCTTTGTCTATTGTAGGTCACTATCCCAGCAGTACTCCCACTGACAGATGTCTATATACTGTATGTGTATATACTAGGGTTGCCAGGCCACTTCCACAAGGATACAGGACACAATGTGAATGGCGCTATATACACACGCACACTCCATGCTGTTTCCAACTCTCTTTGGCCCCACCCCCAGGCTCCTGACACCTCCTCCTGATAGCTGCTACTGAGAAATGCAGCCAGTCACTTACTGCTGGAGCTTCCAAAGTCACGCCCCACAATGCCTTGCTGCTGTGGATGCAAAGCATTATGGGGAGCGACTTTGGAAGCTCCTGCTGTAATTGACAGTGATACACATGGGGTTCCTTACAATGTATCTGATCTCAGACGCGCTATTAGAGAGGGTTGGGGTTCCTTACAATGTATCTGATCTCAAGACGGCTATGAGAGAGGGTTGGGGTTCCTTACAAGTATCTGATCTCGACGCGCTATTAGAGAGTGTTTGGGGTTCCTTACAATGCATCTGATCTCAGACAGCGCTGATTAGAGAGGGTTTGGGGTTCCTTACAAATGCGTCTGATCTCAGGACGCGCTATTAGAAGGGTTGGGGTTCCTTACATGTATCTGATCTCAACGCGTTTATTAGAGAGGGTTTGGGGTTCCTTACAATGTATCTGTTTCTCAAACGCGCTATTAGAGAGGGTTGGGGTTCCTTACAATGCATCTGATTCAGACTCGCTATTAGAGCTGGGGGTTCCTTCAATGCTCGATCTCAGACCCTATTAGAGAGGATGTTGGGGTTCCTTACAATGCATCTGTTCTCAAGACAACGCTATATAGAGGGTTTGGGTTCCTTACAATGCTTCTGATCTCATGACGGGCTATTAGAGAGGGTTGGGGTTCTATCCGAATATCACAAATATATTATAAGGGTTCCTTACCAAAAAAGGGTTTAAAAAAAAACCCGCCCCAATCCACTGCCTCACTGAGTGAGATCGCCTACACTGTAACACAATGCACTTCATAGACAATTCTTGGCTGGGATTAATGGGGCCGCCAATCTGCCTGGGTGACTTAAGGCACTGCTGCCATGTATAACATGTAGACAATCCGATTGACCTATACAATTTATATTTAAAAACAGTAGAGTCACTTCCTTCCCCAGAGAAACAAAACACTGGGGGGATTTTACACTCTCGTGTGTCTTTTGCTGATCTGACCTGTTTGTCCATCCTTGAAACTAGAGATGAATTGGTATTGTTTTGTGCATTGTTTGCATAGGGATTTTTTATTTATATATATGAAAAGAAAGGGAGTAAAGTAGCGCCAAATAAGAAGTGTTGAAAATCTAAATTATTATTAATGATAATTTAAATGATATTTCTAAATAGGCAAAATCACTAAAATATAAATGTGTATACTACAATTTAAAATAAATATTTATAACATCATATTATGTGCTCCTATTTCGTAAAAAACAATTTAAGACAAACACACTCCAAAACAGTTATAACATAAAATACAGCAAAAGAGAAAAATTGATATAAAAACCATGTCCTTGAGTGAAAATCCTTAATAGGAAAAATAGTCCTGGTATGCGGGGATCTCGGCAGCTCTTCGAAATAGGATGAACCACATCCAGATGCTACCTATTATGAAAAGAAAAAAGAGAGAAATCGCACGCCCATAGCATAATACAGTACATTTATTGGGAAAGGGAGGGGGGGGATAGAAAATCCACTCACAAGGGTATGTTAAAGTCAAGCATGTGTGTGAAATATATCACCCCACACTCTTGGTCACTCAGCCTCCAGACCCTGCAGTCCAAATCTCACTTGAAGCTGCTGGTAGATGTTCTCTGGTGCACGAGTAGAAAGGCTCCTTAAATCTACCCACCTCGTGTAGACAATTAGAAGTTCATTAATGAACTGATGAACTAATGAATGGACTTCTAATTGCCTACACGAGATGGGTGGGGGTATATATGCTTTCCTGGTGCCAGCGTCCCTTAGCACCTCCCTGAAGAAGGTCCTTAGTGGACCGAAATGTTGGTTTCCACATGTGCTGTCATGTTGTTTGAATACAATCTTTTTGCTACATACTACTGAGTGCTGTTTCTTTGCTTTCCCTGCTGGGAAGGCAATCTGTGCATATACTTGTCTTATGGAACATGCACCTGATTGATTTACGCTTTTTGCTGTGGAGTTGCCAGCTTGCTCTATCTTTTTATATATCACATAGCAACAAAATATATTTTTATATAGTATAGTATATATATAATATATATAATCTCGTTTATATCTTAATATATATCTATTATTTTTTTTTAAAGGCATAATAACCAGGGGAATCCTGGTGACAAAAAACATCACACCGCAGGGTATGTCCAAAAAGTAGGGAACTAATACTTCTAGTTGTGCAGCGATGTCTGATTGGATTTCCGTAATGTTGTGACTTATGGTATCCAAAGAAAAAAAATATTGTGTTGGTGATTCCCAAGTTGCCAATATTGGATGACAAAATTCTATAAATTGTTGTCATTCTTATGAGTTTTTATTTATATTCCGTATATATGAGAATTTGTTGGGTAATTGGAGAAGGGATGTCATGTTTATTAAGACGGAGATCTATCTAGTGCTGTATCTAACACCCTTGGTTGTGTATAATAGGTGATATACCTTTAAGATCTCCTGTCTCTAGATGATAACTCCTAGACTTAAGAAGTAGAATAAGTACACTGTATACTTGTAGCTGACCTCCGATCTCTGATCGTTTTCTGTGAAACATTGGTACCAAAAATACTCCACTTTCTACCCCAGTTGCTGGTTCTTTTATTGGCTCTTCCTGTGCCTGTGTTCCTTTACAGCACAGATTACTGCTGGGATCTCAGCTTAAGAGGTGATCTCCTCTGGTCTTTGATTGGCGCCCTGGCTGTGTGGTCCCGTGTTTCCTTTACGCAACAGGGATTACTGCTGGGCATCTGCAGCTTAAGAGGTATCTCCTCTGGTCTTTTGATTGGCCGGCTGCTGTGCCCGTGTTCCTTTACAGCACAGGATTACTGCTGGGAATCTGCAGCTTTGAGATGTGACCTCCCTCCGGTTGTTGCTGTTTTACTGACTCCTCTCAGTACTTCTTTCCTCGGTCTTTTCAACACTCAAATCGTATCTTATCGTGGAGCTCCACCGGTACAACACAACACGCCTGCACGAACCGTCCTCCCGCCTTTTTTCTGTTGACCAATTATCCGCTTCAGCAGATGAGTGCACAACTTTCCTCCGGCGGTTCGTCTCAGACAACCGGCGTCCTGGCCTTTTTCTTTCCGTAGAATACTGCTGCAGCAAGCAGACTCCTTCCCAACCGCCGGTTGGCGCCAAAAGAGATGAACCTCAGTATTGCAATGGTCGGTTCTACAAGTGCTTGCAAGGGTCGGCTTCTCACCCTAACCTACGTTCGCCTTCCTTATAAACCTTCACAATCTTCGCCGTGAGAAAATGATCACACATCACACTTGCCGGCAGTTTTCCGAGCTCTCTTCCTACTGATATGTTTCACTGTATTCCATGCGAGTGCACACAAAAAAAACGCGCATCTTAATTGTGACCGCCTCATGGAAATAAAAATCGAGCAGTCTGCATCAATCAATTTTCCCAGAAATTGTTTCTGATGTGACACTTAAGATTTTGTATGATGCCCTGATCCAACGGCTGTATCAGAGATAACAATAAGGGGCAAATAGCAAGAAAAGAATATCCCCCAATCGGAGACTGATTTATTCATGCGGGTGGACCCTGGTTGGACGTGAGTCTTGAGGCTTTCCAATCTTCTAACGTAGGAAACCATTTAATAAAAATGGTCTTGATCCTCCATGCACTTTTTCTTGTGCTTTATTATACAACAGGCAAATGTGAAACTCCTTTGAATGCTCTAGGGGCGAGCATATGTACCAATGACTAAAGGTAGGAACTCTGTGTTCGCCTGATCCATTAGCACACGTAAGCAAAACTTAACCGGTCCCTGATTAAGCTTAAATCCACTCTCGCTTTTTTTTTCTCAACCTTACCCAGGCAAAGTCGACGTTGGTAAAACACTTCCAAAATAGCCGTGCTTTGCCTGCATTGTAAATTTGATCGGCAGTAAGGTGGCTTGTCCCTATCAGCTGCTCAAACATGTCCTCCTATTTATTACCCCCGCTATCCCTGTCACAGTGACTTTCTCACAGAAATATCGAATTTCCTAATCCCGTCGAAGCTTAAATCCATCAGCCGCCCATCCGAAAACCACACTCCTGTCGTCACGTTCTTTGCGCCTTAGAACCCTTTGCGTGGCGATAACCGTAGTTCCTGAAATAGCAATTTCCTTCTGAGTTTTAAGAAAACCACTCGTGCAATACTTGACCGAGTTGGTGACATTTTAGGCGTGCATAATTTTTTCCGTTCATTGATGGATTTTTTTCGTCTCAGAACGGGAAGTCTTTTAATGCTTTAATATCGTACAATGTTTGACGAACCCTCGCTGTAACTCAACGCCTTCAGTCAGACGATTCCGGCCTACGTTTAAATAGTTTTCGGCAATGCTTAGTAGTAGTTGTTCCTTTTGTTTCTCCTCCATCTCTCTAGTTTGTCATTCCTAGGGCGCCATTGTTGAGGCGCACACGTTATCAGAGTATGCTAGAAAACCGCGTTTTATACTTACTGCCAGCGCTGTGGACGTTTTTGCTCAATGATTGGCCCGTATGAATATGCCGTTAGAAAGAGTATGCTAGAACCGCGTTTTACTGCCAGCGCTGTGACGTTTTGACTCATGATTGGCCGTATGAAATATGCCGTTAGAAAGTCATTCCCATTAGTTAGAGCAGGGGGCGCAAACTTTTTTCCCTGCGCCCCCCTGCCGGCTGTCCCCTCACTCCCCGCGCCCCCCCCAACCCCAACTTACCCGCTCCCTCCGGCGTAAGGACGTCCGTTGCCATAGCAACGTGACGTCACAATGACCTCGCAGCGTCATTTTGACGCCCGCGTTGCCATGGCGACGCAGGGAGGAAGCCGCCGGAGGCCACGGTAAGTTGGTTTACAGAGGCCCTGCAGCTGCCCCCCGGGACTTAATTTAAGTGCCTTCGGAAGCCTCTTGGGCCTCTAGAAACCCCCGCGACCCCCGTCGGCAGTCTCGCCCCCCACATTTTGCGCAACCGCTAGTTTTAGCTGCCGTATTGCAGTGTTTACTTTACATCCCATTGGGAGAAAAGGACGCTATATAAAATAGTTATTATTTGCTTTGTAGAGAAATACACATTTTTGGGGCATTTCTGACCCTTGTTGAATTCATTTTCAGTAGGATTAGGAATGACAATATATATATGCCGGTAATTAGGGGAGAAATTGTGACAGATGGGGGAGAATGGCTATCGGTATAAGCAGTTCACTATTACAGCCGTGTGTTCCAATACCTGCCTCATGCACCTGCCCCCGGGTCACTCTCCGCACGCGCACTGTGTGTGACAATCCCCAGCTGGTCTCCCAGCCTTTAATTCTGTACACCCCCCCTCCCACGCACAACTAGGCAAAGGGGCTCCCAAGGGGCAATGTAACCCTTTGTAGCCCGGGGGTAAATGTGGCAGCAAGATAATACAACACAGAACGTGCTCCGCAAACAAGATCAGCTGGGGGGGGGGGGGGGTGGGTGGGAGAGAGAGAATAGTGTATAACCAGGGCTGCTCAAGTCTTCTCTCCCCCCCTCCCCCAACAGGTCAGGTTGTTTCAGGATATCCCAGCTTCCACACACGTGGCTCAATCAGAGATCCAGTCAAAGAAGCATGGACTGATTGGCACGTGTGCTGAAGCAGGATATCCTTAAAACCTGGGATGGGGAGGGGGGCGGGAGGGCGCTTTAGGACTGGAGTTGAGACCCCCTGGTGTATACTGGGATATCAGCTTCTGCCATTACACAAACTTTGTTTTAAGCTTCAATAGAAAAAATGTGCTCTGCAATGGCGGTCCACTGCCCCTCTGCGAATTGGAAAAAACAAGCGCAATTAGTTAAAATAAAAAGTCATTTATTTTAATCAAAGATAGACTCCACGTGTAGAAAACACTGACTGCGTTTCGTCCTAAAAAGGGACTTATCAAAGAGTAAAATCTACCACACAGGTTGATTCCTTAAATAGGTATAGCCACAATCCATTGGATAAGCACACAGGAGGTAAGTCCTGTGAATACACGTGTGGCTAGTTTAATGAATCTCGTCACAAGCATGATATACGTATAGAGACATGATGCTGCAACTCCGGATCGGGTTAACCCAGGTAAAGTCCTCTTGATGGTAAACAACAGCAAAAACACATATTATTTAATACTATTAGCATGAACTGAAGTAAAACAAAGCCTTACTTAAGAAGTCATGACGAGACAATACAGAACTATAAACACAAAGATACAAATGCGTGGCGTCAAAGGGAATGGCAAAACCAACTAACTTAATAGCATACAGGGTGGGTCAAAAGAAGATCCAAAAGGATCCAAAAGGATCCCCACGGCGCCTCTACACTTACTTTACAGGTATCATCCCGGACAAATAGGTCCATGCAAATTCTCAGTATATGTAATGGCTTACTAGTGTAGCTTGAATCAGAAACCCAGTTAAAATAAAATATAAAACTTTATTACATAAATAATAGTGACCCCGTGCCTTTATTTACAGTGTATTACTTTTAAAATCCTCAAGGAGTTTTGTAGAATATATGCTCCAATACCAAGTTGGTAACTTACAAACACATGTGATATGTGCTATTGGTGAGGTAGCTTATATCTACTGAGACATCTCAAATAAGTAAGTAATCTTAATAGTCAAGTGTGTGTATATATATATATATATATATATATATATATATATATATATATATAGATATTTATATAATATGCTATAATATAGCTATCAGATACACCTTTTTTAATTACCTTATTTGGTTCCCATAAATAATTCGTCTTTATAGTGTAACTATATTGTCCTCAATCAGTATCGAGAGAATTTTACATAGTACTGTAGTTTATATAACCGTTCACAACACAAGTTTTTACAGATAGAACCCATAGTGTATTTTAGTAGTATACTATCTTGCACACAATTCCCTATACCATAAAACAGATGGGTGTATACATATATCTCCTACTGTAAGATATCAGAGGCAACCTTAGTATATCTAATGGTATGTCAGCTATATATCTCCCTCTAAGGTACATAAATTCTGAAAATATAATAAGATTATGAAATTCACAAAATAAAATAAATTATTGCAAAAAACCATGATGATGAATTTCGAAATAAGATTAGATCATAACAACCAAAATTGATTAATAAGTAATATCTTTGAACATCATGATGGAGATAGGGAATCAATCAAACTATCCGCCTACAAGTGATTAACTAGGACACCCTCAAAGGGGGCGCACCCTTCAAAAAATTTTCAGTTCCAATCGATTTGATACCGAAGGGTGAAGGGTATCAAGGTATATATCCAGCACATTTCTTGTTTATTTAATTTATTCTTTCCATCACCCACCACCCCTGGAAGGAAAGGTACGTGTTCAATACCAAGAATAGGTGACATTCTCTATTCCTCCCTTGGGCAGGCTGGGAAATGCCTGCCTCTGGATGTAACAAGGTCTTTTCTTCTTGTATTAGTCGCACGGTTTCTGATATTTCTGGGCTTTAAGGCCTAATAGTGCACCTATATATTTTTTCGTACATCCCATTGTACACATATATTCAAAACTTGTTGTGACAATTCAAAGAAGCTCTTGATACGATATTTATTTTTATTATTAAATATGAATTTGATAGTAATGGGCATATTTACACATAGACCATTACCCACAGGCAAAAAAACTCGGTTGGCATACCCCTCATAAGGATTTCTTGAACGGAAGTCAAACAACCAGGGTCAAATGAGAGGCACGTGTCTTTTGCCTTCCTATAAACACATTGTTGACCCTCCTCCTTGAATTAAACTGGAAGATATCTTTATCTATGACAAACTGTTCCAATGTGTGGAACTATGTCACAGATAGATTTAGATTGTCTATTATAGTTGGTTATGAATAAAGGACAAATGGTGTCGTTATCAGAAATATGGACGAGAATCTATTTTTATTGAACGATTGTTTTCTTCTTGACAAGATCTTCCTGTCGATGCGTCTGCGTATTTAAAAAAGCTTAATTAACAACAGCTTGAAAGTATAGACATATTGTGTCAAACCTAGCAACTAATGTCTCATTTACAGGTGCACTCCTAGGCAAATAAACTTAGCGTTTAATTAACATTCTTTAAATAAGTTCGCAACAGAGAAATAATAATTACACTATAATGTACTAATGGCGGAGAGAGTGGAATAATGGTTAAAGGGCCAGGTATGTAATACATATTCTTTGCCTAAAACTAGAACCGCAGAAAAATACCTATAATGTTGGGGCCTGTATACACACAACCTTTTCTCACTTGTCTCTTCTAGAGATACTTAGGTACTCTTTGCCTCTATGGTGTGCTGTGGTGGTCATGTGGTGCCGCATACCGATCAAACCACCTGTATTGTATTAATGCACAAAACTAGATCCTAACTGGTATATAGTTTGTGTAGTAACGGATTTGTCTTTTAAGATCACTGTTATGTGCAGTACAATGACAGGTTGGTGGGATTGTGGATTGATATCTGCACCAATGACATTTACAAACACACACACCGAAATTATGTGTACAAAGCTATTTATGTGTCTAAAACCAGGAGCAACTTTCCCAGACACTCTGCCTGGATGAATGGTAACAAAGTCATACCATACTGGGGTTGTCAGGTATGCGTCCAATATAATCATGCTGGAATCTGTTTAACCTGTAGCATTGCAATGGTATGAATAGTAATCAGAACTATACTTACCTGCTTTGTTCACACTGCTCATGGAGACCTTGCTACTTGCCAGCAGGCTGTCACCATTGTACTACACAACCAGTGATTCATTAACATCAAATCCGGTACTCCACTATCGTACCCAGTTAGGATACTGTTTTGTGCTATTAATTACAATACAGTTGGTTTGCTGTTGGCTGCACCACATGACCAGCACAGCGACACCATATTGAGCACAGCGTCCTAAGTATCTTCTAGAAGAAGCAATGTTTGTTTTATCAAGCCACCACATTAAGGTATTTTTTTGCTGTTCTATTTTAGGCAAGAAAACTGTATTACATACCTTGGCCTTTACCCTTATTCCACTCTCGTCCCGCCTTAGTGACAGTATATGTTGTATTAGTATTACTTCATTTGAGAACTTATTTTAAAGAATGTTAATTCAACGCTACGTTTTTGTGCCTATGAGTGCACCTGTAAATGAGCATCTAGTTGCTAGGTCTTGACACTAATATGTCCTATACTTTCAGCTGTTGTTTTTAGTTTTTTTACTTATAGCTCAAGCTGCACCCACCCGCTCCATACTAGGCGTTCAGGGCACCTTCCACACCCTCATCTTTCATTTCATCAAAACAGTAGCATTATATTCCTCTTTTTGTGTATCCTTGTATTTAAAAGCTTCCTGAATGTCTGCATTTGTATAGCCTCTGCTAAAAATCTCTCCGACACATTTTTCTGACTGTAACGAGACATATCATATCAGAGCCAATCTCTTCAATCTAATTGAGTTGAAGCCTGGGGTGCACTCTAGTGAGTGAACCAGATGGCAACTCCGGGCAACAAAGGGGGGAGTTTTCTAGAATGACTTTTTTTCTAAAATATCCGTTTAATAGTTCATATGCAATTGTCGAATGTACAGAACCAAATCTAAGTATTCACGTGTATGGTATATTTGGTCAAAGGTGGAATTGGAAATGTTTAAATCATTAGATATTGGTGAGACTAAAGAAAAAATGACTTGATCATACCCCATCCCCACCAGTGGGATACAGGTTACCCCCATCCCCACACCCGGGATAAACGGTCCATCCCCACCCCCACCAGGGGATACAGGTCATCTATCTACCTCTTGTACAAAATAATATTTTAACGAAATAAATTAGTGTCATGATAAATATGCTGTGCGTCCCCATAAAACCCATAAATACATTTCGTAAGAAGGTGCAAACCCGTGCCCATTGGCGAGTGTCCGCTACTTTCTTTGTAAATAAAAATGTGTACACAACTAAAAAAATAATTGTTTGAGTAAAAGGTGAATAATTCCAAAAGAAAAGTGGCATTGTGAAACAATGATCAAGATAAATCTCCAAAATGACCGCAGCCAAATCCCGTGTCTGTGTTCAATATTGAATAAGTGAGGTCCACATCTAATGTGACGTCACACTATATCCTTTCTTCAATTAACATCCTGTAACTGGCAATGATGATCTGCCGTATCTGTAATGAAGGGGGCAGATGAAATACCAATGTTTCAAAAAAGCTGTCCATAATACGGCGCGATAACCCATCCCCCAAAGATCCAATGCTCGCAATATGGTCGACCTGGAGGTCGACCGCGATTTAGGATCTTTGGGAGATGGTGGAATACCGGAAAATCATGGGATGGACAGCTCAAACTCACACGCATTATTAATAACAGCAAGAATTTTGCCCAAATTCCAGATCACTCATTGAGTTCTCTTAGAAATGGCGATGTTGGGGTCACCTTCTGACGAGTTAGACATTTGGGGTCTGACGTAAACAGCATAAGTGTCAAAGCAGCATCATTTGTCTGACTATTTTTTTTCAGCCATCTTGTGTTATTGTTCTAGTAAACTTGTCTGGTCTGTCATTTAATGTTGACTGGCTGTGTTTTGGTGTCTCCATTTTGTCTTCTCCTGTATGAAAAGCGCATGTAAAGTTATAGGTGGCTAAAAGATTTTTCTCTCTCAGTTGTTTTATCCACTCTGGCCAGCCCAGCTGGCAGAAGGCAGGAGGGGGCATACATGCCTTGATACGTGAAGATCAGAATTGAAGAGAGTTTCTCACATTCGAGTGTCTGTTGACCTCAGAGAGTAGAAATCAATTTCTCACATTCAACCCCCGTTAAGAATGTATGTATCTATTTCATTTTTTTTTAGGTATTACAAGTATTGTCATTTTTAGTTGACGCACACTTTACAACATTTGTTTTTGAAGCTGTCCTCCGCTGTGTGCAACGCCGAATAAACTCTTTGATACTAAAATGTGTTTTTTTGTACATTTTTACAACTTTTTCACACCGTAAGATGTTTATAACATGTTAAATCCATTTCAATTTCTATCGCTCTCTCGTTCATAGTGATCATGGACATTACAGGTGCTCCCCCTTTGTCGTCATTCCTTTAAACCAATACGTGATTATGTTTTGTAAGACATCAAGTTGGTTGCAATCTCAGAATAGAAAGATTATTAGAATTTATATGGAATAAGAAAATCGCAGTGGCCAATAACCGTACGCCCCGTTCCACTATCTTTCACAGTAGTGATAGAAGGCACCCCTATTTAGAAATTGGACAACAAATTGTATTACTTGTCTTAGACCCCAATCCTGATGAACAAAGAAGGTTTGAAGAAACGACCGTGGTTCCCCCCCGGTGCTCTAACGGGCCATTCGTGATCTGACAACTCACAACATCTTGAAAATGAAGGTTCATTAATTGGTGCCGGCAAGTAATCTGATAGGGGGGGGGTAGGGGGGTCGGTAAGTCTCACACAGCGTTCAAAACCCCACTCCTGACAGCGGCCCCATCGTTTGCTGCGTAGCGCTCCATTTGTCTTCTCAAACCTGGAACAGAACATTCCCTTCCTCGGAGCCCGGGAGTCTCCGCTGGTCACGGAGCACTAGTGTGAGGAAACTCATATAACGTGGAGGAATTCCATCTCTCTCCCACCCCACAAAACTCCTCCAGCATTGTAACCAGATGAACCGTTTAGTGCCAGAGATGACAACAGTCACCCAGTGCCGACCGTCACACACCGATCGCGATTCACGGTGCACATGAAAGGAAGTCGCTCTTTCTCCGGACCACATTGCGTCCACAAGAGCCATAATCCGTGATCTCCCCATCAAAACAAATCCAGACTTCACCACATCACAGACGGCCCCCTGAACATTCGAATCCACATGTTCAAGAGCCACAAAGGGTACTGTCGTTTCAGAAACCGATCCCACATACCAGTGTCCTGTCCCTAAACATACTGCCTGCTGCGTCTGTCCTATGATAGGTGTTCCTTTTAAATGTTATCATTTTTTTGCTGCCGGCCACTCCCCTTAGCCAGGGTTGTGGGACGGTCAGTCAGGCCCGATGGCCGTATAAGGCCCCCGCAAATCATTTGGTCTGGCCCCTGCTAAGGCAAACTGCTATAACGCAGGGTCACGCAATATTTTAACAAAATGGTTCCGCCCTCGCCGCCCGATCGTGGAAGTGTTGTGTAGGCCGCCGTCACCCTACAATCCCAGCGCCACCGTACTTCCCCCCGCAAGCAGTCCCCTCGCGCCTTACCCCAGTCCAGCCGCCCTACACCGATCCCCCCACAGCTGCAAGCTACCAGAAGGGGGGGAGACCATGTGCCTCTTATTGTGGCCTGCCTGTGGTCTGTTATGTGGCACGCGAACGATGCTATAAATATCAATGGGTCCCTTGGCCCAGAAAAAAGGTTCCCCCACCCCTGTGCCTAGCCAAGGTGGCCCGCTCACCTAACACGCCCACCTTCCATCCAGGCGGCGCGTGCGCGCCTTCAAACCGCTATCTGAGGCGAACCGCAGCCGGCGTGGGCGCAGTGTCATGGGGGGCGTGGTCACGACAGCCGTCTCACTACAATTTATCAGCATGCTATAGGTGAATTTTTATAAGTTATAATGGAAAAGGATAGTATTAATTGAGAGAGTAGTGTGGTGGAGTTTTTAGTGTGTGTGTTGTGTAACATCACTGAAGGGGGCTCATCTAGAACCTTACAACTACGCAGCAATCAAAACACTAACGAATAGGATCTTGCAATACACCATTCAGTAATCAGGGCTTTTTGGCCATTTAGGGTCAACAGATCAGTCTCCACCAGTCGCTGTGCACTCTGAGGGCCTGTGCATCAGCTTTCCACGTACATCTCTCTGATGGCATACTCTGTTTGTGTTGCCCTCCTGCTGCAATCACGCCCTCTGCAGAAATTTGCATCTTCCAGAGGCTAGTGTGGTCCCGCTGATTTGAGCCACTATCAGAGCCCCCTGCCAAAGCCTGCCAGCATGAGTGGCGCTTGGAGAGAACTCAGTGTTACGGCAGAAAAAGTTAAATATATTGCTTTTTTAAAAGCGTTATTCTCCCGCACCTTATGTACTCTGGCTAGTCTCCACTTTATCCAAAGGGACCTCTCCGTGCTGAAACCAGAAATATTTAAGGAAATAAATCTCTTTACACATAACAGTTAATGAGAGCCAAGCTAGCAGTAGATGGGTAGCCACCGTATCCTGTAAATGATCACTCTCACCTGTCGGTACATGCTAGGACAGAAAAGGAACCGGCACGATCTCCTCACTAGTACTCACAACCCACATATCCGATCCGTAGGCAAATTTTTCTTCATACAAATAGGAAATGCGTCAAATATACACAGACTCAGGCCGGTGGCATTCACATCTCAGGCAGGTTTGCAACCCCTCTTCCCCCTCACTAGCCACCATGCTCCTACTTCACAGGCCATCTGGGTAATGACATGCCAATTGACAGTGCTTATGTTCCATTTTAACATGCAGACCCTCTAAGCTTATGCCCGCGCATAGGCCTGCGTGCCATTTGTTTACCGCTTGCTGGCGGAACTGCTGAGGTGCGCTCCTGGCCACACTGAGCCCCATACGGCCACAAATTAACAAGCGGCTTTAAATAGGGGCTCACCTTCGCTTCCGCAAGCGCAGATCTTAGGGAAGTTAAATTCCCGCCCCTTGCCGTGCGCGACGGCCGTCACGTTGACGGTTCTTCCGCCCAAGAGGGCGCACCAGCTCCGTGACGTCACTCGCCGCCCTCGGCTCAGTTACGCCCCGCTCATCGAAGGCGTGCAGTAGCAACCGCAGATCGAGGGAAGCACGCCTCCTTTCCCTGCCCTCAGTCAACAGGGACCTGGCGGTCTGAGGTCTAACAGCAAAACCGGAGTCTGTGCCAATTGTTGAATCACAGTTACCGGTACGCCGACAGTAACCTCATCTTTCGCCAAAATAAAAGTGTTTTTCTTCTCCCATAAAAAGTTTTATTTTGGGACCTTCTGTTTCACAAATACGGAATACACTTTACTTACCAGGAATTTCCCCTCTATAATCAATAGTTGTCCCATATTAATGAGCCAAAAAACTGAACGAGCGCTTGCCACAGTGCTCTTCCCCCATCCATGCATTAAGAAATAGTCATACTTTGATTTTGCATACGTACAAATATAGAAACAAGAAAAAAAAAAATTCAGCTGAATAGTGACTTCCACCCATGAAATACAAAAAAAAAAAATCTGATCAGAGTACACACAGGAACCCCCTTCAATGAAAATGGGGACCACCTCAATGATCAATGTTAACTAGGGTGACCCCATACGGGGGTACTTAACACTAATTTTGGTGCTACCTTATCATACCATCTTCGTGAACTTTACAAAACAGGGGGGGGGGGGGGGAGAATAGACTACCTCTCGTCATGTGGGAGGCACATCAGGCTAGTTTGAGTGCATACCTCCTGCTGTGGGTCAACTTCATCACGCCACTACTAATCAGATTTAATTACAAAAGTAACCCCAAAGAGGACAATACCATGATTTTGTGAGGGGTACATAACCCAAACAGAGTATGTGAACTATTCACATTTAGGTGTGGCAGCCGGATCAGGACAACGGTAATGGGCTGCGGCAAAGAAATGTGGAAATCAGGGGGGGGGGGGGGGCTGTTGCAGTGTGGGTAGTGGTTTTCCTCCCCCCAAAACCAATGAGTGTATTTTTAACCCTTGCCCGGGTGGCAGGGAAATCTTTCGTTCACAGAGGGGCCGGTGCTAGTTCAGTTTCTTTTATATGAACGTTAAGTACATGCCAGATAATATTTTATATCGGCGTAATCAACCATTCTTAGGAGCCAAGGAACAGTTAGCAGGTTAGGGAGGGAAAGAATCAGTACACCCCCGCGCAGATGAGGGGTAATCGAGCCGCAGATCCACTTCAGCTACTGAAGAGGGAAAGACCTGGGGGGGGGGGGGGAAGAGAAGTTCCCATTACGTCACTTGCTCGTTCAAGGATCACCCTCATTAGCTTGAAGCACTGGGATCGTGCGAACGCTCCGTCAAGTTGTGAGCACAGATTCTGTCCTTCAGAATAATCTTCTGTCCAGCACGATTCGGGCATTAGTCGGTCGTACCCTCGGCCTGGTCCCCCTGGAGGGGCGTGTTCTGTGTCCCTGCAGCGTCCCACGACCGGGCCTAAGAGTCTGCAACGCAGTGTACGGTGTTAACCAAGCCAACTAAATGCAACACAACTTGCAAACTTAGGCCTTTCACGAGCTAAGACATACCCCAATACCAGACAGTGGGGAGGGGCCTGTAAACACTAACCCTTTTGAAAGGATAAAACAGCACATTTGATCATACATACAGTAAGTAACCCAGACCGAGGTGTCCTTTATAACTGAACAAGAACATTTTGCTGAAGCACAAACCATCAACATTCTCCTGCATTTACAGCAACATACTAAGAATGGGATAGGAAAGAACCAAATTGTAATTTTTTTTTTTTACAGTGGTAAACTTACGAATTTGACAAGTTTGGACAAGGTCTCTTCTCACACCCGCACTCCTTCTTAAAAAAAAGTCTGTATAAGCGAGTAGTCGAGCAGTCACACTCCATCCATGAAAGTGACTGTGTATCCAGGTGGCGACAGGAAACAGGTACTTCTCTGGGTGTTTTCTTCTCTCCCTGGAATGTCCAACGACAGAACGCTTGCGCCAACGCTAACGATTTCGGGGAAGGGGAACTCGTGTCCCTCCCTCCTGCCCCTCCCCCTCAACCCCCAAGCAGAGTCCTTGCAGTAAAGGGAAATAGTCTTGGAGGTTTAAGAGGAGAACCGGTAGACAAACTGCTCAGTCATCGAACTTGATCTCTTGCCCTGTCCCTGGTTTGCCCACCTCTGTCGCGTCACTACCGTCCTCCACGCCACCTCGGCCTAAATAAAATAACAATGTGTAACCAAACCTAGCAACCTAAGGTGTCGGTAAATCTACCAGTCCTAAAATATCCTTGGGTGGTGTTACGAATCAGCATGGCTGCACACTCATATTAATTAGTCCTCATAACAAAATCCCTTTGATAAGTATGCTGATCGAGTATAACAGATCTCGACCTGTTCTGTCCGTTGGAAAGTATTTTTGTTCTGGATATTTACTTGTTTAAGGCTCCTTTTGATCATGTTAAATGCATACAAATAGATTACTTGCAAGTAAACGGGTTTGCAAGCCTCAGAACAAACAGAAGGAGCGTATTGGCAGGATTTGATTAATGAAAAGTAAAACTTGTGTGTTAATTCCGGTTTCACAAACAGCAGTTGATAAAAGGACCAATCTTAGCGTTAAAGGGACAACGCAATTGAGCCGGCTGGTTAATCATTATAAACCATTCACGTGCTATTTACGCCCGACCACAAATTTACTCTCTTGGGGTACTAGTCCCAGAATGACCTCCTGCCATTGCCCAGATGTACCGCAGTGCAAAAACACTGCAATCTAGAAAATGTGGCCGCCTGTCCGATTGATGCCCCAGTAAGCTAGGTGCATCCTCATCTTACCTCCAAATCTCCTCTCCTCGTCCCTACCGCCTCCTCTCCTCCGAAACCGCCACGGCTGCTCCTCGAACTCCCCGATCCGCCACGGCCACCGCCTCCTCTAACCACCGAATCCTCCACCAAATCCACCCCTCTGCCGAACCGGGACCACGCCCGCGCGCTGGCCATCTTCCTTTGGGGTTTGGGCGAAGTCCAGGGTCACTTTGCTACCATCGATCTCAACCATCCTCCATCGCGGTGACAGAAACAGAAAGGACGAGAGAGCGAGGGGTTGAGAAAGAGGAAAGACAGTGGGATAGGACGGGGAGCGGAAGGGGAAGGGGGGAACGAGCTGAGAACGGGGTATGAACACGAAGGGGAGATCTTTGGTGGCCCCTTGGCTTCGTCCGCCGAGGAGAAATCCACAAACCATACCTCCAAATGAGGAAATAAATGACAAACTTTTCCAGCACAAGATCAAAGTTGGAGGCACATTACAAGCGACGCCCATTCAGCGATGTGTTACGACTTGTTTCTGGGAAGTAAATCACTGCAGTGCACTTTTGGGTATCGCATTTAAAGCTTACACTATAAACCACAGCATAGAGACTTCATAGCAGGAGTTGTGCCGCTTTGATTGTACACTCCGTGAAAACAAAATATTCCACAATGTCACACAAGAGGCATTTACACACCACCCACAGGCCTGATGTCAACCACAGGCCAACAATGTGCAATAAAATATTCTTCTCGTGCGAAACCATCAGCTGCCACTCGGGTATCAGGCAGGATTGGTGCTCATTGAAGAAGATCACGAGACCAGTGTGTGTGTAGAACAATCGGGCCCGATCTGTCCAGCATGCACCCCCCCCCGTCCCTCTCCGGTTGTCAATGCTGGCTTTGCCAAAGAGAATATAAGTGAATTTGAAGAGGCCTCATCCGATCCCCCGTTATTTATTTTAATGCCCTTAGGGAAGAGCGCGGGACTCTGCAACCGCAGCCCCCCCCAGACCTCTTGCGCCCACAGTTTTTTGCGCAACGCGCTGGTGTCGAAGACAGTGCAGAATCAGGAGTCCCTTCATCACCTGCAGATAGAATCCCAGCATGGAATTCTGAAACATGCGGGGCAACAAAAATCAAATCACTTTTACCCCTGGATGACCGGTTTCACGGTCTGTCACTATTCTGGCATTCACAGAGCCCATCGAAGGCTTCCTTCAGAGTTTCTTCTTCAGTGGGTCTCAGAAAGGCCTGTTGACGAAGAGTGTTTTTGTTTGCGCTGAACCTGTGCACAATGATGGAAGAGTTTAGCACAGATTTGTGTACATTCCGCGATCTGCACGCCGCCACACTTCCCGACGTGGAAATCACAATATCGCACAAACGCGTTAACAGACGGGAAGCTTAGTGTGTCAGTTACTTCAGCGTTATTTCAATCCCAGCTGTCATGCAGTCAAATCGGAAGCTGCGCAGAGACATTGTGGCTTCCTAGTGACACTATGTGATTCCCCCAAAGGGGAATATACTGGGAAGGGAGTCTGAGCCAAAATGAAGGCAGTTAAACATCATACTTCGTAAACCTGCGATTTTGGAGAAAACTACACCGTAAAGCTCTTAAATTACAAGTGTCATTATTGGGACCGCCTTTTGCAGAGTGCTTGTGCTGAATCAAACTTTTCAACGAAAACCCCACCCCACAAAAACCTAACCCTATTGAAAACCATGCCATTTTAGGACTTCTTTCCACATTTGCAAGTTTACGCAGGGCCAGCAGCCCAAACTCGTTACACTTCAGCAGAGTGACAATCAACACTAGCAGTATTCTGTGTGTCCACGACCCCTCAGTTTAAGTGAACACCCCCCACCCAACGGAACTGCACTTACCGCATGATGTAGCCAGTACATCATAAACACTGGGGTGATAGGTGTTTCATGACCGCATGGGTTACTTTTGCAGCTGGGAACACGCCCCATCCCCCTCTGCCTTGCATTGTACCCAGTGAAGTGACTTAGCCTTACTAGGGGATTGCGAGTCATAGTAACCAGAAACGCTGGATCTGTACGTTAACTTGGTTATCAAATTCTCAAAATTTTTGTCATCACCCTCAAGCCAACGCACTAACATTAAACCCCATCAAACGAGTCTCAAGGTACAAGTTTTTTTGAAAGTGGAGGTGGCCAAAGGACAGGGAACGTACCTCTCTTCCTTCCTGCACCCTGGGTTCCAACCTCCTTGCTGAACTCAATCGATGACCTTCCCTCAACCTCTTCTTGTTTGTTACAGGAATCCATTGCCTCCTTGGCTTCTGCCACAGTGGGTGAATTCCACAAAGCAAGCTTGCTATGAGAATTGGTTGACAGCACGAGTCATCAGTTTATTAAGCAGATCAGCACTTCTCCAGCGTTGCTCTTAGGATGCCCTTATACGCGTCACCTAGCAGGCTCCAAATCGCTGGAAAAATCAAATTAATTCCAGAGATCGCGACAAGCCGCCTCCGCCGCTTCTATACGCGCAAACCATGGAGGAATACAATATTGTTTTGCATCGCCGGCACTATAACCATCGGCCTTCTAACGCCTGCTTAGTATGAAACGTCTACAGCTGGGCTTCTGTAATCCTGCTTACTATGGGATGAACAACTCTCGTGAGATTTAACGCCGACATCTTGTGTGCTCATAAAATGCCTTGACCTCAGCACCTCAGTCATCCTTTTACGTTGAAGCATGATGGAAGTAATTGATTAACTAATGCAAAGACCACAATGTACTTAGAATTGGGATTAAGGTTCTGTCCAGCTAATGTTCTGGTCTGAATAAACTGGCAATCCCTTTTCCTGTTAATTGGATTGTCCCGATAGTTTAAAGGGGGGGGCAGACTATAAAGCGAGAAAACTAATGTTTTCATTGTAATTATATATATCTACCCCCCACCACAGCAAATTCCAAAAATAAAATACAAATTGGTAGCTCGTATTTGAGAACAGTACAACATTTGAACTGCAGTCGGATACGATTTTCTGAGCAATTCACACGCTATACTTACCCTTGGGCCTCCTTGGTTTTCTTTGGTATCCGCATCTATGTTGCCTTTTCAAACACTTCCTGCAAGCTGGTCCTCTGTGGCATTGTCGACAAGTTGGTCCCTATAACTCATCCTATTTACCACCCCATATAACGCTCCCTATAACTCATCCTAATTACCCCATATAAAAACCAACACCCGCATCCCTATAACTCCTCTAATTACCCCATAGAACCTTTTAACCGCTCCCTAGCCTCCTCCTACTTACCCATATAAAACGCAGCCTCCTATAACCTCCTATTACCCCCCAATCATAAAATACAACCGTTCCCTATAATTCCTATCCCCATATACCCCCCCCCCGCCCCTCCCTATAACTCCTCCTATTCCCATATAACAGCTCCCTATAACGCCCTATTTACCCCATATAACCGCTCCCCTAGAACTCCTAACTTCCTCCATTTTCCCCATATATACCGCCTTCCCCGTATACTCACCTATTATACCCCATATAAACCGACCGCTCCCTATTCACTCATCCTTTAACCCCTATAACGCTCCCTATACCTCCTCCTATTACCCCTAGACCGCTCCCTATAACTCCATCCTATTACCCCCATTAAACGCCCTCCCTATAACTAACTCATCCTATACCTACCCCATAAACCGCTCCCCTATAAACTCCTCCTATGGCCCCATTAACCTAACCTCTACCTCTCCTTATCAACTCCTCCTATTGTCCCCCTCTAACCTCTCAGCTCCCTAAACTCCTCCTCTTCCCACCCCCATATGAACCTCCTCCCTCTAACTCCTCGCGACTTTCCCCCATATACATCTCCCCTATACCTCCTCCTATTACGCCCATATCCCCTCTCCCTCTACTCTCCTATTACCCCATATAACGCGCTCCCTATAACTCCTCCTATTGCCTCCATATAAACCGCTGCCCTTATACTCCTCCTACTCCCCATATAGCTCCCCTATCAACGCTGGTCTCACCTACTCCCGCATAATCCACTCTTCCTCTACCCCCTCATTAACCGCATTCCCTTAACTCTCCATTGCTCCATTACCTCCCTATAACGCTCCTAAGTTACCCCATATAACCGCTCCCGTATAAACCCTTCCTATTACCTATACCCCGCATAACGCCGCCTGCCCTATGACTAACCTCCTACTTACATTCCCACCCACCACTATCCGCCTCCTTACTTACCCCACTACCTGCCCTCTCACTCCCCTATTCCATCAACCGCTCCCTACCCGTCCTCCTCTTCCCCACACTTCACACCATCCCTCTTCCCCTCCTCTACACCGCCCTCCTCCACCCCTCGCCACTAATCCACTTATGCCACCAATAAACCGCTACCCTATAACTCCTCCTATTGCCCCAAACCGCATCCTTATAACCGCTCCGGTTGCCCCCACTACCAGTCCATCTCTACACGAGATACACACTCCCTTACTCCGCTATCCTAAACCCCCCTATAAATAGCCCAATAAACCCGCTCCTACCCTCAGTAATTCCAACCGCTCCTATCTCTATTGCCCCAGGCCATTACACCCTAAAGATCTTATGAGTGGAAAAAACAATAATGTCTAAAAAATAAGAGCAATACAACTTGTTTTGTATTCCCCGTGTCCTCTGGTAACTCCAAGCGCGCCCCTCCACCTCTCTGCCTGGGGAGAACCTCGCTAAATAACTAGTCATGTCCCCCCAGTGGTGTCAATTAGAACAAGGCTCTGGGTTTGTGGAACCCCAAGTACACATACAAAGTATGCTCCTTATGAACAAAGATATAGTTCATGCGAGTCATTGCTTTTTCTCTTCGGGCCGTAGGGGTTCAGGTTAGTTTAAAGGATTTAACTGCAGGCTACAACATGTTTTGACCAAAGGATTTAACTAAATGACCCCATACTTTGAAAAACAAAGATAACAAAACAGTATTGTATTACTATATAATTGGGGGGCTTTGTCTATTGTAGGTCACTATCCCCAGCAGTAACTCCCCCACTGACAGAATGTCCTATATACTGTATGTGCTATATCTAGGGTTTGCCGGCCACTTTCCACAAGGATCGTACACAATTGAATTATGGCGCTATATACACAACGCACACTCCATGCTGTTTTCCAACTCTCTTTGGCCCCACCCCCAGGCTCCTGACACCCACACCTCCCCTGATATGCTGCTACTGAGAAATTGCAGCCAGATCACTTACTGCTGGAGCTTCCAAAGTCACGCCCCACAATGCCTTGCTGCTGTGGTGCAAAAGCATTAATGGGGAGCGACTTTGGAAGCTCCTGCTGTAATTGACAGTGATACACATTGGTTCCTTACAATGTATCTGATCTCAGCGGCGCTGCTATTAGAGAGGGTTGGGGTTCCTTACAATGTATCTGATCTCACACACGCTATTAGAGAGGGTTGGGGTTCCTTACAATGCGTCTGATCTCAGACGCGCTATTAGAGAGGGTTGGGGTTCCTTACAATGCGTCCGATCTCAGACGCGCTATTAGAGAGGGTTGGGGTTCCTTACAATGCGTCCGATCTCAGACGCGCTATTAGAGAGGGTTGGGGTTCCTTACAATGCGTCCGATCTCAGACGCGCTATTAGAGAGGGTTGGGGTTCCTTACAATGCATCTGATCTCAGACGCGCTATTAGAGAGGGTTGGGGTCCCTTACAATGCATCTGATCTCAGACGCGCTATTAGAGAGGGTTGGGGTTCCTTACAATGTATCTGATCTCACACACGCTATTAGAGAGGGTTGGGGTTCCTTACAATGCGTCTGATCTC
>WSYH01000980.1:62311-112698 GCA_036426205.1 Ascaphus truei | reverse complement strand
CTATTAGAGAGGGTTGGGGTTCCTTACAATGCGTCTGATCTCAGACGGGCTATTAGAGAGGGTTGGGGTTCTACAGAATATCACAATATAATTATAGGGTTCCTTAACCAAAAAAGGGTTTAAAAAAACCCGCCCCAAATCACTGCCTCACTGAGTGAGATCGCCTACAATGTAACACAATGCACTTCAATAGACAAGTCTTTGGCTGGGATAATGCCGCCATCTGCTGGTGACTTTAAGGCACTGCTGCCAGGTATAACATGTAGACATCCGATTGACACTATACAAGTTATTTAAAAACAGGTATAGTCACTTCCTTCCCACAGGAAACAAAACACTGGGGGGATTTTACACTCTCGTGTGTCTTTTGCTGATCTGACTGTTTGTCCATCCTTGAAACTAGAGATGAATTGGTATTTGTTTTGTGCATTGTTTGCATAGGGATTTTTTATTTATATATATGAAAAAGAAAAGGGAGTAAAGTAGCGCCAAATAAGAAGTGTTGAAATAGTCTAAAGATATTATTAATGATAATTTAAATGAATATTTCTAAATAGGCAAAATCACTAAAAATGATAAATGTGTATACTACAATTTAAAATAAATATATATAACATATATTATGTGCTCCTATTTCGTGAAAAACAATTTAAGACAACACTCCAAAAACATGTGATAACATAAAATACAAGCAAAAAGAAAAATTGAATAATAAACCAGTCCTTGAGTGAAAATCCTTAATAGGAAAAATAGTCCTGGTATGCGGGGATCTCGGCAGCTCTCAATAGGATGAACCACACCAGAGATACCTATTAGAAAAGAAAAAGAGAGAAATCGCACACCCATAGCATAATACAGTACATTTATTGGGAAAGGGAGGGGGGGGATTAGAAAATCCACTCACAGGGTATGTTAAAATCAAGCAGTGGTGTGAAATATATCACCCCCGCACACCCTCTGGTCACTCAGCCGCCAACCCTGCATTCCAAATCTCACTTGAAGCTGCTGGTAAATGTTCTCTCTGGTGCACTATTAGAAAAGGCTCCTTAATCTAACCCACCGTGTAGACACAATTAGAATTTCCATTAATGAACTGCATGAACTAATAATGGACTTCTAATTGCCTACAGATGGTGGGGGGTAATATATGCTTTCCTGGTGCCATCGTCCCTTTAGCACCTCCCTGAAGAGGTCCTTAGTGGACCGAAATGTTGGTTTCCACATGTGCTGTCATGTTGTTTGAATACAATCTTTTTGCTACATACTACTGAGTGCTGTTTCTTTTTTCGCTTTTTCCCTGCTGGGAAGGCAACGTGCATATACTTGTCTTATGGAACATCACCTTAATGATTTGACGCTTTTGCTTGGAGTGCCAGCTGGCTCTATCTGTTTATATATACAAGATAAAAATATATATATTTATATATATATAATAAATATCATACTATATATATATATATCTCGTATATATATATATATAGTATATCTATATTATATAATTATATATATATATAGGCATACAAATCCAGTAAACCAGAGGGGAATCCTGGTGACAAAAAAACAGCACACCGCAGGTATAGTCCAAAAAATGTAGGGGAACCTAATACTTCTAGTTGCAGCTGATGTTCTGATTGGATATTCCGTAGATGTTGGACTATGGATATCCAAAGAAAAAAAATATTGTAGTTGGTGTATTCCCAAGTTTCCAAATATTGATGAAAAAATTCTTATAAATTGTGTACTTATTGAGTTTTGATTTATGTTCCTTATATATAGAGCAATTTGTTGGGTAAGTTGGAGAATGATGTCATTGTTGATTGAAGAAGATGATCTATCTTAGTGCTGTATATAACACACTTGGTTGTGTATAATAGAGGGTGATATTACCTTTAAGATGCTCTCTGCTATAGATGATAACTCCTCAGACGTAAGAAGTAGAATAAGTACACTGTATCACTTGCGTAGCTGACCTCCAGATCTCTGAGCGGTTTCTGTGAAAGCAGTGGTACCAAAATACTCCAAACTGCTACCGTTGCTGGTCTTTGATTGGCCGGCTGCTGTGCCTGTGTTCCTTTACAGCACAGGATTACTGCTGGGATCTGCAGCTTAAGAGGTGATCTCCTCTGGTCTTTGATTGGCCGGCTGCTGTGCCCGTGTTCCTTTACAGCACAGGATTACTGCTGGGATCTGCAGCTTAAGAGGTGATCTCCTCTGGTCTTTGATTGGCCGGCTGCTGTGCCCGTGTTCCTTTACAGCACAGGATTACTGCTGGGATCTGCAGCTTGAGAGGTGACCTCCTCTGGTTTTTCTGTTACTCCGTCGGTATTCTTTCCTCCAACACTCCAAATCGTATCTTTATCGTGGAGCTCCACCGGTACACCCGCTGACACGTCCGTCCGCCTGGTGCTGTGACACAATTATCCGCTTCAGCAGATTGAGTGCACAACTTTCCTCGGCGAGTTCGTCTCAGACACCGGCGTCCTGGCTTTTTCTTCCGTAGATACTGCTGCAGCAAGCAGACCTCCTTCCCAAACGCCGGTTGGCGCCAAAAAGAGATGAAACCTCAGGTAATTGCAATGGTCGGTTCTACAAGGTGCTTGCAAGGGTCGGGCTTCTCACCCTACGCGTTTCGCCTTCCTTAAAACCTTCACAATCTTCGCCGTGAGAAGATGAATCACATCACACTTGGCCGGCATTTTTTCCGAGCTCTCTTCCTACTGATATGTTTCACTGTATTCCATGCGAGTGCAACAAAAAAAAACGGCATCTTTAATTGTGACGCCTCGATGGAAATCGAAAATCGAGCCGTCTGCATCAATCAATTTTCCCATGAAATTGTTTCTGATGTGACACTTAAGATTTTGTATGATGCCCTGATCCAACGGCTGTATCAGAGAAGTAACAATAAGGGGCAAATAGCAAGAAAAGATATTCCCCCAATCGGAGACTGATTTCGATTCATGCGGGTGGACCCTGGTGGACGTAGAGTCTTGAGGCTTTCCAATCTTTCTTAACGTAGGAAACCATTTAATAAAAATGTCTTGATCCATCCATGCACTTTTTCTTGTGCTTTATATACAACAGGCAAATGTGAAACTCCTTTGAATGCTCGAGGGCGAGCATATGTACCAATGACTAAAAGCTGAACTCTGTGTTCGCCTGATCCATTAGCACACGTAAGCAAAACTTAACCGGTCCTGATTAAGCTTAAATCCACTCGCTTTTTTTCTCACCTACACCAGGCAAAGTCGACGTTGGTAAAACACTTCCAAAATAGCCGTGCTTTGCCTGCATTGTAAATTTGATCGGCAGTAAGGTGCTTGTCCCTAATCAGCTGCTCAAACATGTCCTATTTATTACCCGCTTCCCTGTCAGCAGTGACTTTCTCACCAGAAATATCGAATTTCCTAACTCCACGTCGAAGCTTAAAAGCCATCAGCCGCCCATCCGAAAAACCACACTCTGTCGTCACGTTCATTTGCGCCTTAGAACCCTTTGCGTTGGCGATAACCGTAGGTCCTGAAATAGCAATTCCTTCTGATGGTTTTAATGAAAACCACTCGTACAATACTTGACCGAGTTGGTGACATTTAGGCGTGCATAAGTTTTTCCGTTCATTGATGGATTTTTTCGTCTCAGAAGGGGAAGTCTTTGAATGCTTAATATCGTACAATGTTGACGAACCCTCGCTGTACTCACGCGCTTCAGACGATTCCGGCCTACGTTGAAATAGTTTTCGGCAATGCTTAGTATAGTTGTTCCTTGTTTCTCTCCAGTCTCTAGTTTGTCATTCCTAGGCGCCATTGTTGAGGCGCACACGTTATCAGAGTATGCTAGAAAACGCGTTTTACTGCCAGCGCTGTGACGTTTTGACTCATGATTGGCCAGTATGAAATATGCCGTTAGAAAGAGTATGCTAGAAAACGCGTTTTACTGCCAGCGCTGTGACGTTTTGACTCATGATTGGCCAGTATGAAATATGCCGTTAGAAAGTCATTCCCATTAGTTAGAGCAGGGGGGCGCAAACTTTTTTCCCTGCGCCCCCCTGCCGGCTGTCCCCTCACTCCCGCGCCCCCCCCAACCCCAACTTACCCGCGCTCCGGCGTAATGACGTCACGTTGCCATAGCAACGTGACGTCACATGACCTCGCAGCGTCATTTTGACGCCGCGTTGCCATGGCGACGCAGGGAGGAAGCCGCCGGAGCCACGGTAAGTTAGGTTTACAGAGGCCCTGCAGCTCCCCCGGCACTTAATTTAAGTGCCTTCGGGAAGCGCGCTGGGCCTCTAGAAACCCCGCGACCCCCGTCGGCAGTCTCGCGCCCCACAGTTTGCGCACCGCTGAGTTAGAGTGCCGTTATATGCAGTGTTTACTTTACATCCCATTGGGAGAAAAGACGCTATATAAAATAGTTATTATTTGCTTTGTAGAGAAATACACATTTTGGGGGCATTTCTGACCCTTGTGAATTCATTTTCAGTAGGATGAGGAATGACAATATATATATGCCGGGAATTAGGGGAGAAATTGTGACAGATGGGGGAGAATGGGCTATCGGGTATAAAGCAGTTACACTATTACAGCCGTGTGTGCAATACGCTGCCTCATGCACCTGCCCGGGTCACTCTCGCACGCGCACTGTGTGTGACATCCCCAGCTGTCCCAGCCTTTATTCTGTACACCCCCTCCCCACAGCACAACTAGGCAAAGGGGCTCCCAAGGGCAATGTAACCCTTTGTAGCCCGGGGGTAAATGTGGCAGCAAGATATACAACACAGAGACGTCAGCCGCAAACAAGATCAGCGGGGGGGGGGGGGGGGGGGAGAGAGAGAATAGTGTATACCAGGGCTGCTCAAGTCTTCTCTCCCCCCCTCCCCCAACAGGTCAGGTTTTCAGGATATCCCAGCTTCCACACACGTGGCTCAATCAGAGATCCAGTCAAAGAAGCAGGGACTGATTGGGCCACGTGTGCTGAAGCAGGGATATCCTTAAAACCTGGGATGGGGGAGGGGGGCGTGAGGGCGCTTTAGGACTGGAGTTGAGAACCCCTGGTGTATACTGGGATATCAGCTTCTGCCATTACACAAACTGGTTTGAAGCTTCAATAGAAAAAATGCTGCTGCAATGGCGGTCACTGCCCTCTGCGAATTTGGAAAAAACCAAGCGCAATTAGTTAAAATAAAAAGTCATTTATTTAATCAAAGATAGACATCCACTGTGTAGAAAAACTCTGACGCGTTTCGTCCTGAAAAAGGGACTTTATCAAAGAGTAAAAATCTACCACACAGGTGATCCTTAAATAGGTATAGCCACAATCCGATTGGATAAAGCACAGGAGGTAAGTCTGTGAATACACGTGTGCTAGTTAATGAATCTCGTCACAGCATATACAGTATAGAGACATGATGCTGCAACTCCGGATCGGGTATACCCAGGTAAAGTCCCCTCTGTATGGTAAACAAACAGCATAAAACACATATTATTTAATACTATATAGCATGAAATGAAGTAAAACAAAGCCTTACTTAAGAAGTCATGACGAGACAATACAGAGACTATAACACAAAGATAACAATGCGTGGCGTCAAAAGGGAATGGCAAAAACCAACTAACTTAATAGCATACAGGGTGGGTCAAAAGAAGATCCAAAAGGATCCAAAAGGATCCTCCACTGGTCGCACTCTACACTTACTTTACAGGTATCATCCGGACAAATAGTCCATGCAAATTCTCAGTATATGTAATGGCTTACTAGTGTAGCTGAATCAGAAACCCAGTTAAAATAAAATAATAAAACTTTATTACATCAAATAATAAGTGACCCCGTGCCTTTATTTACAGTGTATATTATTTAAAATCCCTACAGGAGTTTTGTAGAATATATGCTCCAAATACCAAGTTGGTAACTTACAAACACATGTGATAGTGTGTCTATGGTGAGGTAGCTTATATCTACTGAGACATCTCAAAATAAGGTAAGTATCTTAATAGTCAAGTGTGTGTATATATATATATATATATATATATATATATATATATATATATATATTTATAAATATGCTATTAATATAGCTATCAGATACACTCTTTTTAATTACCTTATTTGGTTCCCAATTAAATAATGCGTCTTTATATGTAACTATATTGTCTCAATCAGTATCGAGAATAATTGTTACATAGTACTGTAGTTATATATAACCGTTCACAACACAATGTTACAGATAGAACCCATAGTGTATTGTTAGTAGTATACTATCTTGCACACAATTGCCCTATACCATGAAAACAGATAGGTGTATACATATATCTCCCTACTGTAAGATATCAGAGGCAAACCTTAGTATATCTAAGGGGTATGTCAGCTATATATCTCCTCTAAGGGTACATAACAATTCTGAAAATATAATAAAGATTATGAAATTCAACAAAATAAAATAAATTATTGCAAAAAACCATGATGATGAATATTTCGAAAATAAGAATAATCATAACAACCAAAAATTGATTAATAAGTAATATCTTTGAACATCATGATGGAGATAGGAATCAATCAAACTCCGCCTACAAGTGATATAACTAGGACACCCCTCAAAGGGGGCTCAACCCTTCAAAAAATGTTTCAGTTCCAATTCGATGTTGATACCCGAAGGGTGAAGGGTATCCAAGGTATATATCCAGCACATTTCTTGTTTATTTAATTTATTCTTTCCATCACCACCCCTGGGAAGGAAAGGTACGTGTTCAATACCAGAATAGGTGACATTCTCTATTCCTCCCTTTGGGCAGGCTGGGAAATGCCTGGCCTCTGGATGTAACAAGGTCTTTTCTTTGTATTAGTCGCACGTGTTCTGATATTCTGGGCTTTAAAGGCCTAATAGTGCGACCTATATATTTTTTCGTACATCCACATTGTAAAACATATATTACAAAACTTGTGTGACAATTCAAGAAGCTCTTGATACGATATTTATTTTTATTATTAAATATGAATTTGATAGGATGGGCATATTTACACATAGACCAATTACCACAGGCAAAAAAACTCGGTTGGCATACCCCTAACATAAGGATTTCTTGAACGGGAGTCAAACAGACCAGGTGACAAATGAGAGGCACGTGTCTTTGCCTTCCTATAAACACATTTTGACCCTCCTTGAATGAATCTGGAAATATCTTTATCTAATGACAAACTGTTCCAATGTGTGAGAACTATGTCACAGATAGATTTAGATTGTCTATTATAGGTGGTTATGAATAAAGGACAAATGGTGTCGTTATCAGAATATGGACGAGATCTATTTTTATTGAACGATTGTTTCTTCTTGACAAGATCTTTCCTGTCGATGCAGTCTGCGTATTTAAAAGCTTAATTAACAACAGCTGAAAGGTATAGACATATTAGTGTCAAACCTAGCAACTAGATGCTCATTTACAGGTGCACTCCTAGGCAAATAAAACTTAGCGTTTAATTAACATTCTTTAAAATAAGTTCGCAACATGAAGTAAATAATAATTACAACATATAATGTACTAATGGCTGGAGAGAGTGGAATAATGGTAAGGGCCAAGTATGTAATACATATCTTTTGCCTAAAAATAGAACGCAAAGAAAAATACCTATAACTGTGGGGCCTGATACACAAACTACACTTGTCTCTTCTAGAGATACTTAGGTACCTTTGCCTCTATGGTGTGCTGTGGTGGTCATTGGTGCGCATACCGATCAATACCAACCTGTATTGTATTAATAGCACAAAACAGATCCTACTGGTATATAGTTGGTAAGTAACGGATTTGATTTTAATATCACTGTTAGTGGCAGTACAATGACAGGTTGGTGGATTTGGATTGATTCTCACCAATGACATTTGACAAACACAACAACCCAGAAATTATGTGAAAGCTATTTATGGTCTAAAAACCAGGGAGCAACTTTTCCCAGACACTCTGCCTGATGGAATGGTAACAAAGTGTCATACATACTGGGGTTAGGGTATGCCGTCCAAATATAATCATGCTGTAATCTGTGATAACCTGTAGAGGCAATTGCAATGGTAGAATAGTACAATTCAGAACTATAAGTTACTGCTATGTGTTGCACAAATGCTCATGAGAAGACCAATTGCTACTTGCCAGCAGGCTGTCATTGTACTACACTAACAGTGATCATTAACATCAAATCCGTACTTACCAACTATATACCAGTTAGGATCTGTTTTGTGCTATTAATACAATACAGTTGGTTTGTGTCTGGCTGCACCACATGACCACAAGCGACACCCATAGAGGCAAAGCGTACCTAAGTATCTCTAGAAGAAGACAATGTGTTGTTTTATACAGCCCCACATTATAGGTATTTTTCTTTGCTGTTCTATTTTAGGCAAAAGAAACTGTATTACATACCTTGGCCCTTTACCATTATTCCACTCTCGCCCGCCATTAGTTCCATGTATAGTTGTATTAGTATTTACTTCATGTTGAGAACTTATTTTAAAGAATGTTAATTAAACGCTAAGTTTTATTTGCCTAGGAGTGCACCTGTAAATGAGCATCTAGTTGCTAGGTCTTGACACTAATATGTCTATACCTTTCAGCTGTTGTTAGTTATTGTTACTTATAGCTCATAGCTGCACCCACCGCCATACTAGGCGTTCAGGCACCTTCACACCCCATCTTTCATTTCAATCAAAACAGTGAGCATTATATTCTCTTTTGTGGTATCTTGTATTTAAAAGCTTCCTGAATGTCTGCATTTGTATAGCCTCTGGCTAAAAATCTCTCTGACACATTTTTCTGACTGTAACAGAGACATATCATTATCAGAGCACAATCTCTTCAATCTAATGAGTTGAGCCTTGGGGGTGCACTCTATGAGTGAACCAGGATGGCAACTCAGGGCACAAAGGGGGGAGTTTCTAGAATGATTTTTTCTAAAAATATCCGTTTGAATAGTCATATCATTGTCAATGTACAGAACCAAATCTAAGTAATTCACGTGATGTATATTATGGTCAAAAGTGAATTGAATGTTTAAATCATTAGAATTAAGTTGGTGAATAAAAGAAAAAAATGATTGATCATCCCCATCCCCCACCAGGGGGATACAGGTCACCCCCATCCCCCACCAGGGGGATACAGGTCATCCCCACCCCCACCAGGGGGATACAGGTCATCTATGTACCTCTTGTAAAAAATAATATTTTAACGAAATAAATTAGTGTCATGATAAATATGCTGTGCTTCCCATAAACCCATAAATACATTTGCGTAAGAAGGTGCAAAACCCGTGCCCATTGCAGTGCCTAATTTTTGTAAATAAAAATGTGTACCAAATAAAAAAATAATTGTGAGTAAAAAGGTGATAGATTCCAAAAGAAAAGTGCATTGTGAAACAGAGATCAGATAAATCCCAAAAATGACGCGCAGCCGAAATCCCGTGTCTGTGTTCAATAATGGAATAAAGTGAGGTCACATCTAATGTGACGCACCTATAGTCCTTCTTCCAATGTACATCCTGTAAACTGGCAATGAGATCTGCCGTATCTGTAATGAATGGAGGCAGATGAAATACCAGAGGTTGCAAAAAGCTGTCCATATACCGCGATAACCCATCTCCCAAAGATCCAATGCTCGCAAGTATAGGTCGACCTGGAGGGTCGACCAGCGATTTATGGATCTTTGGGAGATGGTGGAATACCGGAATCATGGGATGTGGACAGCTCAAGAACTCACACTCATTATTAATAACAGCAAGAATTTTGCCCAATTCGATCAACTCATTGAGTTCTCTTAGAAATGTCGATGTGGGGTCACCTCTGACGAAGTTGAGACATTAGGGGGTCTGACGTAAACAGCATAAGGGTCAAAGCAGCCATTTTGTCTGACTATTTTTTTCAGCCATCTTGTTATTGTTCTAGTACTTGTCTGTCATTTATGTTGTAATGTGCTGTGTTTGTGTCGTCCATTTTGTCTTCTGTCTGTATGAAAGCTGCATGAAAGTTATAGTGGGCTAAAAGATTTTTCGCTCTCAGTGTTTACCAGCTCTGGCCAGCCCAGCTGCAGAAGGAGGGAGGGGGCATACAGCCTTGAGAAGTGAGATCAGAATTAGAGAAGAGTTCTCAGCATTCGAGTGTCTGGTGAACTCAGAGATAGAAATCATTTCTCACATTCAACCCCTTAAAGAATGTATGTATCATTTCATTTTTTGTTATGTATTACAAGATTGTCATTTTAGTTGACGCACACTTACAACATTTGTTTTTGAAGCTGTCTCCGCTGTGTGCACCCGAAATAAACTCATTTGATAACTAAAATGTTTTTTTTGTAACATTTTTACAACTTTCACACCTGTAAGATGTTTATAACATGTTAAATCATTTAATTATCTATGCGCCTCTCGTTCATATTGATCAGTGGACATTACAAGGGCTCCCCCTTTGTCGGCATTCTTTAACACAATACTGTGATTATTTTTTAAACAGTCAAGTTGTTCAATCTCAGAATAGAAAAGATTATTAGAATTTATATGGGAATAAGAAAATCCATTGGCCAATAACCGTACGCCCCGTTCCACTAATCTTTCACAGGTAGTGATGAAAGGACCCCTATTAGAAGTTGGACAACAAATTGATTACTTTCTTAGACCCAAATCCTGATGGACAAAGAATGTTTGAGAAAACGGACTCGGTGGTTCCCCCCCGGTGCTCTAAACGGGCATTCGTATCTGACAACGCACAACATTCTTGAAAATGAAGGTCATTAATTGGTGCCGCAATATCTGATATAGTATCAGTAAATACACACAGCTCAAACCCCAACTCCTGACAAGCGCACCATCGTTTGCTTAGGCGCTCATTTGTCTTCTCAAACCTGGAACAGAACATTCCCGCCGGACCCGGGAGATCTCCGCTGTGACCGGAGCACTAGGTGTGAGGAAACTCTATAACGTGGAGGAATTCCATCTCTCCCAACCCCAAAAAACTCCACATTGTAACCAGATGAACCGTTTGAGTGCCAGAGAGGACACAGCACCGCAGTGCCACCGTCACACGGAGATCGCGATATCACGGATGACAGGAAAGGAAGAGCGCTCTTCCGGACACATTGCGTCCACAAGAGCACATACCGTGATCTCCCCATCAAAACAAATCCAGGACTTCACCACATCACACGGGCCCCTGAACATGCGAAGTCCACATGTCAGAGGCCACAAAGGGTACCGTTCAGAAACCAGATCCCAAACTACCAGTGCCTGTCCCTAAACAGTACTGCCGTCTGTCCTATAATAGTTCCTTTTAAATGTTATCATTTTTGCTGCCGGGCCACTCCCCTTAGGCCAGGGGTGGGGAACGTCAGGCCCGAGGGCCGTATAAGGCCCCCGAAATCATTTGGTCTGGCCCTGCTAAGGCAACTGCTATAACCAGGGTCACGCAAATTTTTAACAAAATGGCCGCCGCGCGCCCGATCGGGAGGTGGTGTGAGGCGCCGGCAGCCCTACACAATCCCCAGCAGCCACCGTACTTCCCCCCGCAGCAGTCCCCGCCGCACTTACCCCAGCAGCCGCCCTACACGATCCCCCCAGCAGCAGCAGCTACCAGAGAGGGGGGGGGAGACCATGTGCCTGCATTGTGCCTGCCTGTGTCTGTATGGCACACGAACGATGCTATAAATATCCAAATGGCCCTTGGCAGAAAAAAGGTTCCCCACCCCTGCCTTAGGCCAAGGTCCCGCTGCACCTACACGCCCACCTTCCATCCAGGCGGCGCGTGCGCGGCGCTTCACCGCGATCTGAGGCGAAACAGACCGCGTGAGCGCAGTCATGGGGGGCGGGGTCACGACACCGGCTCAGACAAATTTCAGCATGCTATAGGTGAATGTTTATAGTTTAATGGAAAAGGATATATTAATGTGAGAGAGTGAGTGTGTGAGTGTGTGAGTGTGTGTGTGTGTAACAAGTCATGAAAGGGGGCTCAGCTAAACCTTACAAACACGCAGCAATCAAACACTAAGAATAGGATCTGTGCAATTACACCATTCAGTAATCAGGGCTGCATTTAGGGTCAACAAATCAGCTCCACCAGTCGCTGTGCACTCTGAGGGCCGGTCATCAGCTTCCCACCGTACATCTTTCTGAGGCAGCGCTGTTGTGTTGCCCTCTGCACGCCTCCTGCAGCAATGTGCATCTATCAGAGGCTAGGGTCCCGCTGATTTAGCCACTATCAGGAGCCCCCTGCAAAGCCTGACCTCATGAGATGGCGCTTGTCAGAGAACTCAGTGTTAACAGGCAAAAAAGGTTAAAATATATATATTTTTTAAAAAGCGTTATTCTCCCGAGCCGTATGTAATATGGCTATCCACATTTTATCCAAAGGGACCTCCCTGCTGACCAAATAAATATTTAAGGAAAATAGAATATCTTTACACGAGAACAGTGATGAGACCAAAGTAGCAGTAATGGGTAGACAGACCGTATCCTGTAATGATCACTCTCACCTGTCGGGTACATGCTAGGACAGAAAAGGAACCGGGCACATTCTCCTGCACTAGACTACACCCACATCCGATCCGTAGGCAGAATTTTATTCATACAAAATAGGATAAGGCAAATATAAAAACATCACACGTGAGCATTCACATCTCAGGCAGGTTTGCAACCCCTTCTTCCCCCATCACTTAGCACGCAATGCTCCCACTGCAGCCAGGCATTCTGGGTAATGACATGCAAGTGACAGTGCTTATGTATCCATTTTAAATGCAACCCTCTAAGCTTATGCCCGCTGCATAAGGCCTCGGCCATGTTTACCGCTTGCTGGCGGAAGCGTGCTGAGGTGCGCTCCTGCTCAGCACTGAGCCCCATACGGCCACAATTACAGCGGCTTTAATAGGGGCTCACCTTCGCTTCCGCAAGCGCAGATCTTAGGGGAATTTAAAATTCCCCCGCTTGCCGGCGCGACAGGCCGTCACGTGAGCGGTTCGCCCAATGAGGGCGAACCAGCTCCGTGACGTCACTGGCCGCCCGCGGCCAGTGACGCGCCCGCCTCGACAGCGCGTGCAGTAAGCAACCGCAAGGCGAGGGAAAGCACCCGCTTTCCCTGCGCCTCAGCAGGGAGCATGGCCGAGGTCTAACAGCAAAACCGGATCTGCCAATTGTGAGATCACAGTACCGTAGCCGACAGTAACCTCATACTTCGCCAAAAATAAAACTTTTTCTTCTCCCAATAAAAAGTTGTATTTGGGACCTTTATGTTCACAAATACGGAAGTACACTTTACTGACCAGGAATTTCCCCTCTATAAAAATCAATAGTTCCCATATATATGGAGCCAAAAAACTGAGCGCTTGCCACAAGCTCTTCCCCCATCCATCCATTAAGAAATAGTCAATACTTTGAATTGTGCATACGTACAAAATATAGAAACAAGAAAAAAAAAAATTCAGCTGAATAGTGACTTCCACCCATAAATACAAAAAAAAAAAAATCTGATCAGAGTACACAACAGGAACCCCCTTCAATGAAAAGGGGGACACCTCATGATCAGATGTTAACTAGGGTGACCCCCAATAACTGGGGACTTAACACTATTTTGGTGGCTACCTTATCAATACCAGCTTCGTGAACTTTACAAAACAGGGGGGGGGGGGGGGGGAGAAGAGACTTACCTCTCGTCATGGGAGCAACATCAGGCTCAGTTTGAGTGATACCTCCTGCTGTGGGGTAACTTCATGCACGCCACTTACTAATCAGATTTAATTACTAAAAGTAACCCCAAAGAGGAAATACCAGATTTTTGAGGGGTACATAACCCCAAACAGGATAATGTGAACTATTCACATTAAGGTGCAGCAATCAGAAAAGGTACCCAAAAGTGAGATCATGGGGGGGGGGGGGGGGGCTGTCAGTGGGTAGGGTTCTCCCCCCAAAACCAATGAGTTTATTTACCCTTGCCCAGGGTGGCAGGGGAGAATCTTTAGTTCAGAGGGGGGCCGGGGCTAGTCAGTTTATTTTATATGAACGTTAAGTAATGCCAGATAATATTTAGTGATCGGCGTAATCAACCATTGCTTAGGAGCCAAGGAACAGGTTAGCAGGTAAGGGGAGGGGAAAGAATCAGACACCCCCGGCGCAGGAGTGAGGGGGAATGAGCGGAGATCCCACTTCAGCTCACTGAAAGAGGGAAAGACCGGGGGGGGGGGGGAAGAGAAGTCCCATGACGTCACTCGGCAGGTTCACCCCTCATTAGCTGAAGCACTGGGAGGCGTGGCCAGCGCTCCGTCAAGTTGTGAGCACAGATTCTGTCTTCAGAATAATCTGTTCGCACAACGCAGCGGGCAATGTAGGTTAGCGGGCCTGGTCCCACTGAGGGGCGGCTCTTGTCCCTGCAGCGCCCACACCGAGCCTAAGAGTCATGCAAGCGCAGTTACGGTGTTAACCAAGCCAGACTAACTGCAACACAACTGCAACAAGGGCCTTCAGCGAGCTAAGACACCCCAAGACAGGACAGTGGGGGAGGCCTGAAACACAGAAAGCCCTTTGGAAAGGATAAAAACAGCACATTTGAAATCATACTAAGGTAAGTAACCAGACGAGGTCCTTTAATCTGAACAAGACATGTTGCTGAAGCACAAACCATCAACATTCTGCATTTACAGCAAAAATACTACAGGAATTGATAGGAAAAGAAACAAATTGTAATTTTTTTTTTTTACAGTGGGTAAAACTTAAGAATTTGACAAGTTTGGACAAAGGTCTCTTCTCACACGCACGCACTCTTCTTAAAAAAAAGTCTGTATAAGGAGTAGTCGAGCAGTCACACGTCATCCATGAAATGACTTGGTATCCAGGTGGCGACAGGAAAAGGTACTTCTCTCCACATTGGAATGTCCACACAGAACGCTTTGCGCCAACGCTAGACTGATTCGGGGAAGGGAACTCCGTGCCCTCCCCTCTCCCCCTTCAACCCCCAATCAGAGTCCTTTCAGGTAAGGGAAATAGATGGCTTGAGGTTTGAAGAGGAGAACCGGAGCACAAACTGCTCAGTCATCGAACTTGATCTTCTTGCCCTGTCCCTGGTTCCCACCTCTGAATCCTCCTCCTCCTCCACCACCTCGGCCTAAAATAAAATACAATGTGTAACCAAACAGAACCAGGGTGGAAATTCCAGTCCTAAAATATCCTTGGGGTGGTGTAAGAATCAGCATGGCTGCACATCATATTAATTATCCTCATAACAAAATGCCCTTTGATAAGATGCTGATCCGAGTATACAGATCTGACCTTTCTGTCACGTTGGGAAAGTATTTTGTCTGGATTATTTACTTGTTTAAGGCTCTTGTGATCATGTATATAATGCATAAAATAGTTACTGCAAGTAAAAGGTTTGCAAGCCTCAGAACAAACAGGAAGGAGTATTGCAGGATTTCGATTATGAAAAGTAAAACTTGTGTGTTAATTCCGCGTTTCACAAACAGCAGTTGGATAAAAGGACCATGAGCTTAGCGTTAAAGGGACACGCAATGTAGCCAAGGGCTATAATATGAAACCATTCACGTGCTATTTACAGCCCGCACAAATATGTACTCCTTGGGGTAACTAGTCCCAGAATGACTCATCCATGCCCAAGATGTACCGCAGTGCAAACACTGCAATCTAGAAATGTGGCCACTGCCGATATGAATCCCCAGTAAGCATAGTGCAGCCTCATCTTACCTCCAAATCCTCCTCTCCCTCGTCCACCGCCTCCTCTGCCTCCGAAACCGCCACGGCTGCCTCCTCTACCACCGAATCCTCCACGGCCACCGCCTCCTCTACCACCGAATCCTCCACCAAATCCACCCCCTCTGCCGAAACCACCACGCCCGCCGCGCTGGCCATCTCCTTTGGGTTTGGCGAAGTCCAGGGTCACTTTGCTACCATCGATCTCACCATCCTCCATCGCGTCTTTGGCCGCCTTGGCTTCGTCCGCCGAGGAGAAATCCACAAAACCATACCTACCAAAGGAGAAATACAATGACAAACTTTCCAGCACAAGATCAAAGTTGGAGGCACATTACAAGCGACTGCCCATTCAGCGATTGTGTTACGACTTGTTTCTGGGAATGTATCACTGCAGTGCACATTTGGGTATCGCATTAAGCTTACACTATAAACCCAAAAGCATAGGAGACTTCATAGCAGGGAGTTGTGCCGCTTGATTGTACACTCCGTGAAAACAAAAATATTCTCAACAATGTCACACAAGAGGCCATTTACACCCCACAGGCTGAGGGCAAACCACAGGCCAACAATGTGCAATAAAATATTCTTCTCGTGCGAAACCATCAGCTGCCACTGGGTATCAGGCAGGATGGTGCTCATTGAGAAGATACAAGAGACCAGTGTTGTGTAGAACAGCGGTGCACAATCTGTCCAGCATGCACCCCCCTTCCCTCTCCGGTGTCAAGTGCTGCGTTGCCAAAGAGAAGATAAGTGAAGTTGAAGAGGCCTCATCCGATCCCCCGGTATTAATTTTAATGCCTTAGGGAAGAGCGCGGGACCTCTGCAACCGCAGCACCCCCATAACTCTTGCGCCCCAGTTTGCGCACCGCTGGTGTAGAAGACAGTGCAGGAAGCAGGAGTCCCCGTCATCACCTGCAGATAGAATCCCAGCATGAAATATCTGAAACATGACGGGGCACAAAAATCAAATCACTTACCCCTTGGATGATCCGGTTTCACGGTCTGTCACTATTCTGGCATTCACAGAGCCATCGAAGGCTTCCTTCAGAGTTTCTTCAGTGGTGTCTTCAGAAAGGCCTCTGACGAAGAGTGTTTTTGTTTGCGCTGAACCTGGTGCACAATGGATGGAAGAGTTTAGCAAAGAGTTTGTGTACATGCCGCGATCTGCACGCCGCCAACACTCCCACGGTGCAATCACAACGCTTTAACAGACGGGAAGCTTAAGTGTGTCAGTTACTTCACGGTATTTCAATCCCAGCGTCATGCAGTCAAATCGGAAGCTGCGACAGAGGACATTGTGGCTTCCTATTGACACTATTGTGATTCCCCCAAAGGGGATGATACTGGGGACAGGGAGTCTGAGCCAAAATGAAGGCAGTTAAACATCAGACTTCTGTAAAACATGCGAGTGGGAGAAACTACACCGTAAAGCTCTTAAATTACAAAGTGGTCATTAATTGGGACCGCCCTTTTGCAGAGTGCTTGTGCTGAAATCAAAACTTCAACTGAAAACCCCACCCCAACAAAAACCTAACCCTATTGAAAACCATGCCATTTATATTGACTTCTTCCACATTTGCAAGTGTTACGCAGGGCCAGCAGCCCAACTCGTTACACTTCAGCAGAGTGACAGCACACTAGCAGTATTCTGTGTGTCCACGACCCACTCAGGTTAAGTGAACACCCCCCACCCACGGGAAACATGCACTTACAGCATGATGTAGCCAGTACATCATAAGAGACACTGGGGTGATAGGTGTTTCATGACCGGCATGGGTTAACTTTTGCAGCTGGAACACGCCCCATCCCCCTCTGCTTGCATTGTACCCAGTGAAGTGACTGTAGCCTTACTATGGGATTGCGAGTCATAGTAACCAGATGCTGGATCTGTACGTTAACTTGGTTATCAAATTCTCAAATGTTTTGTCATCACCTCAAGCAAAGCACTACATTAAACCCCATCAGAACGAGTCTAAAGGGTAAAAATGTGTTTTGAAAGTGGAGGTGCCAAAGGAGCAGGGAAACGTACCTCCTCTTCCTGCACCCTGGGGGCCACCTCCTTGGCTGAACTCAAGTCGAATGGACCTGCCCTCAACCTCTGTGTTGTTACAGGAATCCATTGCCTCCTTGGCTTCTTCCACAGTGGGGAATTCCACAAAAGCAAAGCTGTGAGAGAGAATAGGGTGAAAGCACGAGTCACAGGTTATTAGCAGATCAGGCACTTCTACAGCGGTGCTCTGAGGATGCGCTTATACTGCCGTCACCAGCAGGCTTCCATCGCTGGAAAAATCAAATTCACTTCCAGAGATCGCGAGCAAGCCGCCGCGCCGCTTCTATACGCGCACACCATGGAAGGAATACATATTGTTTTGCATCGCCGGCACTATAACATCGGCCTTACGCCTGCTTAGTATGAAACGTCTACAGCTGGGCTCTTAATCCTGCTTACTATGGGATGAACAACTCTACTTGAGATTTAAACAGCCGACATCTTGTGCTGCTACAATAAAATGCCTGACCTCAGCACCTCAGTCAGTCCTTTAAGTTGAAGCATGATGGAATTAAGTGATGAACTAATGCAAAGAAAAACATGGTCTGAGATTTGGGATTAGAGGTTCGGTTCCAGCTAAATGTCTGGTCTGAATAAAATGGCATCCCTTTTCCTGTATTGTGAGGGTAACGATAGTTTAAAGGCAGACTATAAAGCGAGAAAACTAATGTTTTACATTTTAATTATATCTACCACCACAGCAAGTCAAAATAAAATACAAATTGTATGCTCGTATTTGAGAACAGTACAACATTTAGAACTGCAGTCGGATACGAGTTCTGTAGCATTCACACGGCTATAACTTACCCTTTGGGCCTTCCTTGGTTGTTCTGTGGTATCCGAATAGATGTTGCCTTTTCAAACACTTCCTGCAAGCTGTCCTCTGTGGCATTGTACGACAAGTTGTTCACAACCAGAGTCTTGGAATCTCCTTAGGGGGAAAAAAAACAAATGTGACGAGGATAGAGCTTGTTTACAGGAACTTGTTGGGCCCACAATGCTCAGGGCTAGAAGAGCAAAAATCACTTTGCTTACAGTAAGAAACACCAAGTACTGCTGTAAATGACTTGGAAAGTTGATGCAATATCTGCTTCGTGTAACTCAACCGCCCCAAACCAACAATAAGGAACCCAAGAACACACAGCAAAATGGACCTGTGTATAGTAACGTGGTTCTACATACCTCCACCTCCTCCTGGTGCTCCAACTCTCTTGGCTGAAGAATTCTGGCTCTTATCCCCCGTGTAGTCTAGGAAGAGGGAGCGCCCCTCTATCTCAGCACCTTGCTTCTCTTCCAGGGCCTTGTCTGCATCAGCTTCTGAGTTGAATTCAATGTATGCAATGCTACAAAAGGATAAACATTGTTATCACCCGAGGTTCTGTTACAAACCCCAATGCCTCCAGAAACATTTGAGACTGGAATGCAAAGTAACCCCTTGGCCCTCACAAAAACCTGCATAACAGGTGTTCTGCGCACATGAAAGGTACAGATTGAAAAACAATGTGCCCGTTTTCTCCAGAAGCTGTAAAGACTGGCCCAGTTTAGCAGCATATAACATCTGTCGCCTACAACCACAGGGCCCAACTGCACACCTACCCTTTGCTGGAACCATCTTTTCCGACTGGCATCCGGATATCTTTGGCAGTGTCAAAGATCTCCTGCAACTCCTCAGCACCGCTGCTATAGGGGAGGTTCTTCACAAACAGGGTCCGTGCGTCCCTTTCTGCAGAAACAATCTGGTTACCCACAAACAATAACCCTGTGCTCTGGTCTAATTTGACCTTTAAACCTCCGGCCAACCATTTAAAAACTCTAAATGTCCAGTGCGGTGGCAAAGAGAATATTATATCTAACCCCCCCATTTACATACCTTTTTTGTTATCTGCACTTTTATTCTTGTCAAAGGCTTTGGCTCTTTCCATTTTCATCTCATAACCAAGAACCTTCTTCCCATTCAGCTCGAGAGCCTCATCCAACTCTTCTTCAGAAGCGAAGTCCACGTAACCAAATTTCCTGAAGGAAACAAACATGTTAGCCAACAGAGGACATGTGGGGCATTAGCTTTCTCCTCATCGCTGGTAAGAGATACTCACTTTGATGCGCCAATCCGGACATCCTGAACGGGCAAGTTTTTCTTTGAGAAGAACTCTCTCAGGGCATCTTTCAGCTCATCAAAGTCCTTTGTGAAGTTCAAATTTCCAATAAAGATCGACAGAGCTAAAAGGTAAAAAGAAAATCATTAGTACCAAGATGGCTACCGGTTGCGCCGCCCGCGTCTGGCAAATTAGGCGTCATCACCACTAATCACCTATCTGTAACAGTCTGGACATGTCAAACTTTTACCAATAACCCACCACACACAAATCGCACGACAGGTGAGGATCCCCACTGACCATGCCACACATGACTATTTGAGTAGCCCCAACCAATGGCTAATCAGGAGTAGAGGTATCCAGCCATCAACTTGATCATAAACTGGTTGCCAATATCACCTCCCTAATGCCACTTCGGAAAACTGTCCAGGAACACCAAGGGGAGCAGAAAATAAAAAAGCATTCAAACACGCAGTGAGGTTTGATACCTTCTCCAGCTTCGTCCGTCTTCGGCTTCTTTGCTCCTGGGATATTTTTCTGTTTTGTCATTTCTTTTTTGCGTTTTCCAGATTCTTTTACAGTGTCTGTGAGCACAGGGAAAACAGTTTAAATCAAGAAAACAAAGTCAGAAAAGAGACCAAGTTTAAGCAAAATTAAATACCTTCATCATCATCCTCCTCGTCGTCGTCGTCCTCCTCCTCCTCATCATCCTCCTCCTCCTCCTCCTCTTCTTCATCGTCTGACTCCTTTGCTTTAGCGGGAGCAGCTTTGCCCTTTGTGATGACTGGTGTAATTTCCATTTCTTCATCTTCAGAGTCTGAGTAACAAAGATTAGTTTAATGCTGGGCTGATCAGATTTTAAGCAGTCCATGGCACTGCTCCAGTAAGAGTCTATTGCCCAATTTCCCATGGCCAATTCCGCTCCGACTCAATCACTGAATTGATTGAAACGGTTTGGTGTCTTTCCATTAACACCTCTGCAGCACCCGGGACCCAGACGGTACTAAGAAGATTACTAGGACCTATGATTTCTCAGTACTGTGAAACACACATGTACTTTTCACTTTAGATTAGTGGCTGTATACAGTGACTATTAAACTGCTTTGGATTGTTGGTCAGAATCTCAATGAGCAGCCAGAGGGGAGAACTAAAAATTATGCTTTTTTTAAAATAAATCAGTTATAGTAGATGAGGTTGAAAAGACATGCATCCATCAAATTCAACCTTTGCTAAATGTAAACAGATACTTAATCCAATATCCGTACTTAGTCAGTGGTGTCTGTTAATGAACAGTAACATTAAGATGCATTGGGTTGCTAAAGCAAGCATTTAAGAAGAGCCACAGCACTTTCCTTTTGAAGGGATCTTTGCTGATCTATCGGCGCCGTACAGAAGTGCATAGTAACAGTTGCACTTAATACATGGCAAAAGCCAACACTACTTTCGGACAAAAATATTGAAACTAGAGACTGGCACATCAGTAAACGTAAGTCATCAGGAATGTCAGTATTAAGTCCCACAGTGCTCATCACTTGTGCCAGCAAATGTAGTTAAGGAAGACGGCAGTTCCCATAATAAACTAAAGGCATCTGCAAAGCAGCACAGGGGATTGGGTACATACCTTCATCTTCAGACTCCTCTTTTTTGGCAGCAGGTTTCTTAGCTGCAGGTTTAGTTGCGGTCGGCTTCTTGGCAACAGGCATCTCCTCCTCAGATTCTAAAGGAAAGTTTCAACAGCTTAGAACAAAGTAATCTGTTTTAAAGCAGCAACATACCACATTTAGCCAGGTGAAAACCCAAAGAGTAAGTAACCACAAAGGCTGTTCAAGGAAACGATCAGTCCTGCTGATGCTGCCTGAGCCACTCTAGTTATAGCAGCAATGAGTTGACATGCATTGCTTAAAACGCATATGCTTTGCAATGACAAGTCAGCAAGTTATCATTGCTTTTGGGAAGTATCTGCTTTCCTGCGCATCCATACGTTTCAAACACGTGTAAGGCCACGATTATACTCTGCCATGGCGCGCGCGCGCCTCTCGCATCACGAGTCTGGTTCGCCGTGTTTGGCTGAACAGCTCACGTGACGCAGCCGTCACTCGAAAAGACAATTGTTGTGTCTTTTCAAAACACTGTCCGCCGTGTGCGTGCACTAGGGACAGCCTCGTCGGCATTCAGCAATCTGTTGTCGGAGTATAATCGCAGCCTAAGACATCGGTTTCTAATAGTCATACATTGTATTGTATGTCTTTATTTAAATTACCAGTTCAACGTCAATTTCTATTATTAAAGCAGCACATCAGTTAAAGTTAGGCATCAAGGAATTCAGTATTAAGTCCCAAAAAAAAATCATCATTTGTGCTGCACGCAGGGAATTTCATAATCTACGGTGTTAGTTACTACAAAGGAGTTTCCAGAAACTCAAGGTTTCTGTCTCTGAAGCAGCCCACTGTAAGACAAGGTACATACCATCCTCTTCGTCTTCATCTTCCGACTCTTCCTTCTTAGCTACTGGTTTCTTGGCAGCTGGTTTCTTGGCAGCTGGCTTCTCGTCTTCCGACTCTTCTTCTGCAGAGACAAGTTTGACTTAGAGACGATACACAGGTGTCAGGAAGCACAGCCACCTACATAATAGCTGTAAGCACATAACATACCAGAGTCGTCGTCTTCCTCCTCCTCTTCGTCCTCCTCCTCACTCTCCTGCTTCTTTGCCTGCTTGCCATTTTTGGCCCCTGCTGGAGTGGCACCTTTTTTCCCTGGAGTCACTGTTGCCTTGGCAGGGGTGGCAGCCTTCTTGGCTGGTGTTGCCTTGGCAGGGGTGGCAGCAGCTTTCTTTGCTGGTGTTGCTTTCTTCACTGGAACCACCTGATGGAATAAATATATTAAAATGAACAGCGTGTCAATGTTACCAAAAAAGCTAAATAAACAATCCCTCAACACCAAAATAAACTTGTTAGAGTAATATGTGCAATGGGTTAAATGAAGCAAACAGGTAAAAGTGGAGTACAAGTATCTCAATACATTTTGCTGGACTAGGTAAACATTTGATATAGAAAAATTAAATCGAATTTGAGTGTGTGCATTAGTTTGTGTTGATCAGATGTGGAGCATTACTGGGATTTCACTTACACATGAACCTCAGCCCCCGATTTATCCCACCGTCTTACCGTTTCTTCACTGCTGTCATCTTCCATGTCCTCTTCCTCGCTGTCGTCCACCTCTTTTGGGGGTGGGGGAGCAGCCTTCTTCGGTTTAGCTTGCATTTTTCCACCCTATCAACAGAAAGACAAATCAGCTCATGTATTCAACACTAACAAATAATTTGAAAGCGACACCACACTATGCCAAATGCCTGGTGATTACAGTATTGCACAAAGTGGGGCGGGGGCACGGGTGGTTGCAGAGGCCCTGCGCTCTTTCCAGAGGCATTTAAATTAAATTCTGGGGTGATCACGTGAAGCCTCTGCAACACACGTACCTGGGTTCAGACACGGTGCATGGCAATAGGGGTCCCATGACGTCACGCCGCCAAACCAGGCAGGCGGCACAGCGCCAAAATTTTGCGCTCCCCTGGCATAGACTACCTATGTAAGACTATGTGGACACGAACACCGACAGTACAATGCACCCATAAACTCAATATCTATTTATAACATGCATATAAAATGGCCGCTTTACCTGCCCACAGCATAAACGATCTGCACTTTCTGACATCTTGTACATAAACCAAAACACTACTTATAGAGCGTAAAGCCCCCGCAGCATGGCGTCTCCCAATGCTACACGCACTGTGCAGGATTCGGCACCTGCCACATTCCCACTAAAACCCACGGCATCGCGCCCCGGCCTGCGCATCCCTTGCCTGGCTGCAGAGCCCGGGCCTACAGATGGATCCGCGCAGAAGCAATAAATCGTCTCGCTACTCCCCACGCGTGATCCCGCCACGTGCGTGGCGCCGGAAACCAGGCCCCAGCTCAACCCCTCGGAGCCCACACAATGGCGGCGGCGCAAGAAAAAAAATACCCCACGGTCACCATAACCCAGCGTGCACCACGCGGCGGGGTAATGACAGGCCCAATAACCCCAGCCGCGCGGGGGGAGCGCAGCAGCTGTGATCGGGTTAATCTACACGCGCGGTAACGGGCATCTCCTCCCCTCCCCCGGATTACCTGTGTTGCCGACGCAGACAATACCACAATACTCTCCGCGAGACTGACGCTTAGGGGGGAAGAAGACGGGACCACGTGATAAATATGACGTCCCCGGACGCGCGCGTAAACCCCCTCCCCATGTGCGTCACACGCCGACTTCTACCCGCCGCGCATGCGCAGTGACCGAGCAGCCTCCGCTCCCGCCATCCGCGCGCGCTCCCCTCACACAAAGGCCCGAGCGCGCGGCCGCGGCGCACACTCCTCCTCCTCCCCCCCCCCATCTCTCATAGGAAAAGCGGGCAGCAACAGCCGCTATATATAACCGAGCGCGGCAGGGTGGGGGGAGCAGGAGGCCTATGACGCCCCTGGCTGTGGGGACGCCCGCCGCCGCGGGTTGCTGAGGGAAGCCGGTGCCCCGCGCGGCGTGAGGAGAAGATCTCCCCCCGGGGGATTTACCTTAGCGAGTTTCACCATGTCGGTAGTCTGTATGCAGGTCGGTAAGCGGGGAGGCACGCGGAGGGATGTCTGCTCAGGAGGACGCGCGGGGCCTGAAAGAAGGAACCGTACCAAGTGCTCGCGAGCTCCCACCGTGGCGGTAATAAAGCCTGCACGTCACGTGCCCGCCCACCGGCCAATCCGCGCGCAGCGTGGGCTCGCCTGGTCCTGCCCAATGAACCCCCGCCGGCCAATCCACTCCGAGCCGCCGCAGTACCTATCGCGGCTCAGTGCTTGCTGGAACGCAAGCTGCTAACCAATGGGCGGCTGCGGTGTGAGCTGACCAATCCGCGAGCAGCAGCGCCATTTAGCGGACCAATCAGCGGGCGCAGCTGGACTTTCTGAGCCATTTTGGACCAGCGTGCCATGTGGTTGTAGGGGTGAGGAAGATGGCGGCGCTGTGTGCGGGGTGCACGTGTTTGTTATCGGTAAGATGGCGGCGCTGTGTGCGGGGTGCACGTGTTTGTTATCGGTGCTTTGGGTTTAGATGTCTGCTGTAAGTACCCGGAGCCAGGTAAACACGTGTCTGCAGCTCCCACGGATCTGGGTATTACTGGGTGGGCTGACACGGCTCTACCTTCAGAGCTGAGTGGTTATAGTGGGTCAGAGCAGCTCCACCAGAGCCCCCTGTGTGCACCTCCATAACGTACACTCCTGAGGGAAATAAAGGGTCCTCCTCATATCAAGGGGACATGTAACAGAAACACACGTGTTGTCATTTACATTATTATTATTATGTAAATAGTACAGGTACCGAAGCCCTGGCCAAACATACAGGTGATGTTCTGAAGAAAAGAAAACACATTTGGTGTTGTTGAGTGGTTCATATTATGTTTTATTTCTGTTCGAAAAAGGTGATCTGTCAAATGGACATAAAAAGTCCTTAGTCTGTTAAGGTCTTGAAACTAATACGATGTGAGAATAAATTTATATAAGTAGGTCACGATATAAATATGTATTAAAAGTAATTGGTTTCCGAAATATAGCAATTGTGCAATATTCTAGCTGGTTCGTATTTACCTCCCCCACGTGTATTGTTATCCTGCAGTGCTGCAGACATTGTATATGTATGTCTTTATATAGCGCCATTAATGTACATAATACACGTGGCAATCCTATAAATAACAGATCATGGTAATAAGTGCTTCAGACATAAAAGTAACATTTTGGAAGAGGAGTCCCTGCTCCGAAGAGCGTACAATCGAATTGGTAGGGAGAACGTACAGAGACATGAGGGAGTTCTGGTAAATGCGTCTGCAATGCCAAGCTTTATGTATCATGCGTATTTATTTATAAAATATTTTACCAGGAAGTAATACATTTGAGAGTTACCTCTCGTTTTCAAGTATGTCCTGGGCACAGAGTAAAACAAATAATACATGGTTACATAACTGGTGGTGGATGTGAGAGGGACCGGCGAGGCTCGCTTCCCGCCGTATAAACACACTATATATATATATATATATATATAACATATATAAACGCTCACAGGTCTCGCTGATCACCCGTGGCACTTCCTGCTCAGTGACCTCTAACCCCATCCATGCCCACATAGAGGGGTAACTACCAGCCAACTGACCCCTTACTGACCTGCAGTTAGGGGGCAAGTGTCAGATACGCAGAGGGGGCAGATAACTCCACCAGCGGCAAAGTGCAGCGCTGTCGCTGCGACATATTGCGAGCACAACCCAAATTGACATTTGGGGCTACAGTCGCGTGACGCGAGCTGGTTCAGCCAATAAAGGCGAACCAGCTCCGTGATGCGCTCGTTACACCCCCCCACCACGCCCCCAAACGCCGTGATCTGCCTCCTGCAGTTTGAGCACAGATCGCTGTGCTGCAGGAGCGAGCAGCGCGTGCGCGAACGCTAGCAAGCTGCCGTAGCAGCATGTCTGAGCGAGCCCTTAAGTTGGGTCTTAATGGTGCATAGAGAGGGTGCTGGTCGGGTATTGAGGGGAAGGGCATTCCAGAGGGTTGGGGCAGTCAGTGAGAAAGGTTTAAGGTGGGAGAGAGCTTTAGATACAAAGTGGGAGAAGACATTCAGTAACTATATGGGTATGCATGGACATTTATTTGAATAGTGTTACTATGTCGCTTGTTTTACTCTGCTGTTAAAGGAGAAAATTGATAAGTAATCAGCATAAGTGTAGGAAAGATGGATATGGATATTGGTAAATGAGAGGTCTCTCTTTGTATCTGAGTTACAAGAACACGACATCACCAAATAGAATGCAATCTTCCAACTTTAGTATTTCAAATGTATTGTATACTTAAAGCAGTGGTTTCCAACAGGGGTTCTTTTAGGTCATTTGAAAATTGTACCAAATACAGAAGTTACAATGCGTCTAATCTCAGACGCGCTATTAGAGAGGGTTGGGGTTCCTTACAATGCATCTGATCTCAGACGCACTATTAGAGAGGGTTGGGGTTCCTTACAATGCATCTGATCTCAGACGCGCTATTAGAGAGGGTTGGGGCTCCTTACAATGCATCTGATCTCAGACGTGCTACTGGAGAGGGTTGGGGTTCTGCAGAATTTTACAATATAATTATATTAGCCCAAAAAAAATACTGCTCTAAAGTAAAACCAGAAGAATGAGCTACATGCTGCGTTTATGTTAATGACTTTAGAGAATGGTGTAACAATTTTGATATGACTGACATTAATTATAAAACCTTCACAAAACTCACGAGTGGTTATTTTTTTTTTAAAGTACTGAAATATTACACCTTGAAATCTCAGAAAATCAGAAACTGATAGAGCATTTCACAATAACATGCGGACAGTATATAAAGTAATCGCCAGAGACCAGAGTGACCGTATACGTTTTGAGATCGCCCTCTTGCATGCATTTTTAATGTAAGTGATGGTATATTCACACAGTAAGTAGACCAAGAAAAAACTGTGCAGCAAAGTAAACCTGTCCAGTGAAATTCTTAAAAAGAGTCTCGGGAAAATCATAGTCCCCCTCCCCCTTCCCCCCCCCCCCCCCCCCCCCCCCCCCCCCCCCAAAAAAAGGCTATAAAAAAATGGTGCACAGAATATGCAGCACATGCGCTGCACATGTGGGAGAGAGGCTGTTATTAACGCGACCTGACTCACAGTTGTACAGTGGATTGTTTATTTTTTTGTTATTGCACATTTTGCACAATAATGCTTGTTGGAGAATTGGAGAAAACACAAATAATGCCCTTATGGCCTCTGAGTCTGGTATTGGTGTTTATGCCAGATGTCGCCCCCCCTCCCCCCCTGGGTAAACGGTAAAAAAGGGTAGTGTGAGGCTGTTTATCTGATTATAGGGCAGAAGTCACATAATCGGCATTAATTTCAGCTTCAGTTTCTTAAGCTGCATTTTTCAAATGAACTTCCCATCATTATTTTGCACTCAATTGTAGCACGGCGTGACACAAACTATGCAAATGAAGCACAAAGTGCATGGTTTACACAGCGGTCAGTGTGTGAATGTTAACACAATGGTAGGTACAGTGTAATGCAACAAAAGAAAAGAAACGCGCAACCAACTTCAAAATAAGTCGTGCATGTGATACTACGTATGTGGGCGTAATCCCAATATAGTGAAATATTCAGTGTATAAATGTGACAAGATATAATACAACCCCTATTACATGCCTCCTTACAGCTCGGCCCTAATGTCTCGCTATGCACCATCCCGGCTCTTGCGTTCTGCTCAAGGATGTCTTCTCTCTACCCCTTTTATCTAAAGCCCTCTCCCACCTTAAACCTTTCTCACAGACTGCCCCACACACGTCTGGAATGCACTTGTTTGTCTGAAAGCACTTCTTCCCATTCTGTGTTATTTGTGTTATTTGTTATTTATATGATTTATCACGTGTATTACTGCTGTGATGCGCTATGTACATGAATGGTGCTATATACATGCATGGTGCTATATACATGCATGGTGCTATATACATGCATACATACGGTGCAGCTCTTTCAAAAAGACCTTCCACTTGGTGTTACGTGGAAAAAACCCGAAACACGAAACAGAGCGCAGCTCTCAAAGAACATATATCAGGGGAAATAGTGCAACGCTGAAACCCAATCAGATGTCCCAGTGGTCAGGTGATATATACACTCACAAGGCATAGCTCAAATTTCTGGGGCTCTTAAACAGAACCGTGCAATGAAGATCATCTGTTTTAACACTTTGTTTTTTTTTACCTTTTTAGAATAAACGAGACGAGACCTTCCTACTTCTAATATGCAAAGTATATTTACATTTACAGACCAGATGCAAATCTTACATCTAAACCAAGGATGTGTTCAGACTTGTCTATCAGCTGCTATAGTAATTTACACCAGAGACCAACCAGACGTCATTTTTAGTTTTCTTTTAGATTGCCGGTTTCCTTAAAAATGTAACAAAGTGTGTGTGTGTGTGTGTCAGAAGTTTGTACATTTCTAGTTATTTCTTGTGTACCTTGTACTGTATATTAGATATCAAGGATTTGTAGTTCACCATATTAGTATATACAGTCAGCTTGGGTATTAAGGGTTTTTTCTCTCCGCTTATTTTATATTTGTTGTGTGTATTTTTAGATGTTGCGATAATAAATGTAATACTTTTTTGGATATGCTAGAGTGCTTTCTTTTGGGCAACTGTTTGTTTCTTGTCTACATATATCCTTAGCCCTAAGCACCATCAAGAGTGATTTATTTAATTTACCCTTGATTTATAGCATCCTATACTATCACACTCTGATGTATGTATGTATACATACATACATACATACACACACACCTGTCCAAGACATGCAAATGAGGACACAGTAATATTTCCATTTGCTGTGTGTGAGAAAGGTCATATTCCAGGACCGAAACGTCGGATTGGGTGACTTATCTTTTCTCTTCAGATGCCCAATACAGATTTTCATGATTACTGAACCGAGTGCAGTCTGTCTCTACCGGACGAGAGAATGGTAATGTTGTATTTCTATTATTTGAGACTAGCACCTGTCTATATGAACCAGTACACTGAGTGCAAGCTGTGATGTTTGTTTTATGTATATATCTATATCGTGGTCCGCTTATAACGCGGTGTGAGCGTGGCTCCCATTTTGAAAAAAAAAAATGATTGGGTTGGGGGGGGGGGCAAACTGACACATACATACACACATACATACACACACACACATACATACATACATACATACACACACATACATACACACACACACACACACATACATACATACATACATACATATACATACACACATACACACATACACACATACACACATACACACACACACACATACACACACACACACATACACACATACATACATACATACACACATACACACACACACATACATATATACACACACACACACACACACACACAGTAGTAGTAGAGAAAGCATGGGGAAAAGTACCCCTTGCAGATTCAGCCGGCCAATCAGAGACCCATGTAAGACTACTCTAAGCAGAACAAAATAAATTAACCCCTCATGAATAAACTATTGTGTCATAAGAACCAAAATCAATAAGGCCTAATAATAAATCTTAATAAACTTACCCACACAAATAAGAAATAATTGTGTAAGGGGGAGAAAAAAGGGGTTAACATGAACAAGGTAAATCAAAAGTCATGTGCCCGTACAAACTAACCACACTAACATTATAACATTGTTGAAAAGGCTGTGCCCAATTTTTTTTTTTTTTTTTTTTTTTATGTAAACGTGCAACGGCCAAACAAAATATCACTGAGGAGACAAAATAACAAGCATCTGATACTCCGCTAGATGGAGATGTAGATAAGTTGGTACAGCTGGTAGATATTGTATCATTTGCAGTCCGATAGAAACAGCATTAGTAAGTCCCACAGTGCATACTTTGTAGCCAGAGTAATTATTTATTGGATATATATCTCCAATAAAGAATATCACTTGTGAGCACATTCACATAGGTATGCAACCCTGCCTTTCCCCATTATCACCTAGCATACAGTGCTTCCACTGCAGCAAGGGATTCTGGGAAATGACATGCAAAAGAGCACACAGTGTCACCTTTTGTCTGAAATCCAGTTTTACATGGAACCCTTATAAGATAATGCTCGCCGTTCACACAGCTTTTAAGCACAACATGGGATTAGATGCAAAGCTAGAGAAACCCCTCATAGACAGCTGTTTTGACCTTGTGGGTCTCATCAGGGTGAGGTTATACTGGCTTTGCAATTTTCAAGCTGGGTAGGTTTACAGTACATTATTTCAGTTATGGTGGGTGAAAAAGGCAGCAAAAAACCTCCACCGTTAGCAGATAGCCAATAAATGTATAAGTTAAAGTGTGTGTGTGTGTGTGTGTGTGTGATTATATATATATATATTAGAAAAAAGAAAAGAGAAAAAGCGCCGTCCTTGTGTAAAATCAATTACATTTTAATAAACCATGGACAAGACCAATTGCACATACAATTAGTCTGATTAAATAAGCGTTTTTATGGGACCTGCCCATGCACCAAACGAAGATTTCACTGTCACGATCACGCCTCTGTAAATCTCACGTCAGTTCGAGAGACCCAGCAGTTGAGTTGGGTCTCGAACTGATCGTGAGATTACAGAGCGGAGGAGGTGACGGTGATGTGAAATCTCGTTGGTGCATGGGCAAGGTCCCATAAAACGCTTATTTTAATCAGAACTAATGTAAGTGTGCAATGTTTGTCCATGGTTTATTAAAATGTCAATCTGATTTTACACAGGATCGGGCGCTTTTTCTCTTTCTTTTTTCTAATAGGTACTATGGGAACTGGTAAACCCAAGAAGAAGCAGCCGGACCTGTTTATTTTATTTATTCATTGACTTACTTTGGTCTTAAGTATCAATTTTTATGTTCTATTTTGTTTTTATGCTATTTTTTGTTCAACAGATATTTTATCTTTCATATATTTTGCACATTTTTTCTATCATTTTTTGTTTGATGTATGTGTATGTTTTGTATATAGCTCAAGTACTCAATTAGGCCAAATTATTGGCACTCGTTAGTTCAAGCAAACATCATAATCACTATTGATATTTGGTGCAACATTTTGACACACGTTACCGGAGTGGCAGCAATTTGGGTGTATTTGAAAAAGAGGCGCTGTCTTTATAACTGTCCCTTTATATATATATATATATATATATATATATATATTAATTATATATAAAAAAATATTATTTATTTCTAGGAGAGGAAATTAATTGGGGTACCATTGTATCAACATGGCATTGAATAGGGAGTGCTGCTCATGGGCAGAGATAATGGTAAGAACTGGAGAGGAAAGGAACCCAATAAATATATTGCACTCGTACTCCCACTCTGATAATTTTATATAATTAAAATAACTATTTATTGCAAACAAAATATAGGGTATTAAAAATGTCAATACTAAACGCACAGCTGATCCAATGGTGGGTGTCAGATGAGAACAGCGCGGATCTAATAGATACAGGGATAGGTAATAACCTTATATAACAGTGTTCCCTAATACGAATCCCTCAAATTAGTCTGTATAGTCTGTATACATGCAATTAGTGCTTATTAGTTACTGCTCTTATGTACAGTGGCACTTTGCTGTGTGTGACACACTTGGGATTACTTTTGCCCTGGTGTGTGTTGGTTGCGTGACTATACTTATCTATTTATAGTTTTCTCCTCCCAGTGCCTGCTGTATACCATCATGGCATTTCCACAAATCCTCTCACACCGTATACACACAGTGTGCCTTATTCCAGCTCGTGTTCACACTCTCCTGCTGCACCGCTGCGGACTCCTTCACTGTGCGCACGCTTGTGCCAGACTGTCACTGCAGCGATCGCACATCTAATCACTGCGTCTTACACCCGGAGATCCCTTCTCTGGTACAGTGCTGCAAATAGGTGGTCACTGCTAATTCCCAACCCCTACTGTTCACATTGGTCCCCCTAATTAGAGATATAATGTTATTACCTATCCCTGTATCTATTAGATCTGCGGTGTTCACATCTGACACCCACCATTGGATCATCTGTGCGTTAAGTATTGTCATTTTTAACACCCTATATTTTATTTGTTTGCAATCAATAAAGTTATTTTAATTATATCAATTATCACTCTGTGTGTGTGTGTGTGTGTGTGTGTGTGTGTGTGTGTGTGTGTTCCTTTATTTCTATGAGATAAGAGCACAAAACGCTTCTATGTCGCAATAAGAGATTTATTTCACATGCAATGTAAAGGGTTCAAATTTGTAAACTTGGAATTGACTTAAATATTAAGGCCATGTAGAGGCACAGTGCCTTTACTCACAATGCCTTTACTCACAGTGCCTTTACTCACAGTGCCTTTACTCACAGTGCCTTTACTCACAGTGCCTTTACTCACAGTGCCTTTACTCACAATGCCTTTACTCACAATGCCTTTACTCACAATGCCTTTACTTGCTTCTTATTGAAGTGCAGGTGCTTACCCGGGCACAGACGCGGTGACGTCACCCTCACGCTGGTGCCGAGCGGAGTTTTGATTATACCAGGGAAACGGCAAAGCGGAGACAGGGTGGCGGAGGCGTGGCCGTGAGCGCTTCGCCCTCATTGGCTGGAACCGCTCACGTGACGCGGCGGCGCCAGCCAAGAACATATCTGATGATCGCGCTAGGAGACATCCGCCCTGCAGTTCCACGCGGCGCGAGCGCACAGGTTTAATGTTTTTCAGGCGTGCGCACGCACGCAGTTAGGTTGAATGTTTTTCAGGCACGCGGCGCGCGCACGCAGTTAGGTTGAATGTTTTTCAGGCGCGCGCACGCAGTTAGGTTGAATGTTTTTCAGGCGCGCGGCGCATGCACGTTTTTCTGTATAATCAAGGCCTTATTGTGACATAGGAGCGTTTTGCGCTCTTATCTCCTAGAAATTGTTACGTAGGGACCACGAACTCTGACATGAGTAGCATCACTTCAAGCTAATACGTACACTTTTACTTTTAGTGGGATTCAATGATATTATTATGTGTAATTTTCAGGGTGACACCATTGTATCTACATATTTATACAGCACACATCTTCTGATATTTTTCCTCTCCCACTCTGGGTATAATTAGTGTTTTACCTAATTGTATGTAGGTATGTGTTGTTATGTTAAAGGTTTCATTTTCCCAGTACAAATGTGTGAAACGCGTAGGGGTAAGAGCATAGTCTGATGCCCTGTGAAGTTGCCGCCAATCGCGGTTTGAGACATGAGCCAAGAACAAGCAGTGAGCCGAGTCTGACCACAAAATACGGGCTGCGCGAACCCGGAAGTGACAGACCGGCGACAATGAACAGCTGATCCCAGCGCGCAGAGGTACTGCTCAAACTGACTCGTCTCTAAAGGAAAACAATCGGGCAACATGGACTCCTTCAATACAATCAGCTGAATTGCAGACATTTTAAATGTAAGTTCACGCTTGCTTTTGGTGTGTTGCTGATTACACCTTACCTTCACCATTGGTGCGCTCTGTGTGTGTCTCTTTTTTTGTGTATCCTGCCCACGGAGCCGGTTTTCGTGGAAGTGGGGAGGACTTCCACACACAGTAGCTGCAAAGGGGTGAAGCTGATTAACACCCGAAACACCAAGAAAGCAGGAACGCGGCTCAAACCTTCCTTGTTAACCCCATTTATATTTACATATTGTTATCATCTCCCACACTGGGTATAATTAGCGGTTTACCTAATTGGATGGGTGCACTGTTATGCTAACGGTTTTATTTTCCCAGTACAAATACACACTGCTTTTCTAGTTTTCCCAAGTATCACTTCTGGAAAATGGTATTCCTTATTCCTTTGCCCTGTGTGACCAGCCTGGCTTTTGTTTCGCTGGGGAATGTGTGGCAGTGAAGGGGTTAGACGCAGAATAAGGCGCTGAGGTTACCGTTGAGCTTGTAGGACGGATCTATTATGTAAGTTACACACAGAATTACCAGCCCCCTGGCTGCCTGTTGCTAAACAGCAACTCTGCTCCCAAATGACTTGCTTGAAATGCGAGATTCCCCGAGAGCGTTTAATCTCCTCTGGGGGAATACTGTTCTTCACCATCAGGATTGATTTCTTTGGCTATAAATGTTGCGTTGGAATAGAAACTCTTGGCCGGTAAGAAGTACTTCACCATCCCACGCTGCCAATCTTCTTACCTGCTTTGAAGCATTTGACTTCTCCATATTTAGGAAATCTTTCTGTCTCTGACGCTGGTTTGAAATGTTATTGTATTGGCCTCCAGCATCTTCACTGCTTGTCCATGAAGAAGTCCTTTTCCCTGAAATGGAAAATAAAGTGCGCTACTAAGTTATACTCCAAGTACAGTGAGAATCGATTAACCACACATTAATACACCTCTGTGATATATAATAAAAATATCAACAACCTCTAATTGGGTGATGAGGGTGTCTGCAGCTGTGCTAGTATTGGAGTGGCTCAGCACCCCAATAGAATAGTGAGACACAAGAAAAAACAGCGCACAACGCATATAGTGAAGGAAGTTCAATAAAAGTGTTATATTAGGTAAGGTAATATATCTGCGTACATCAGGGTATAACAAACGGGCATTGCATGTACTGTGACGTGTGTTACCAGGCAGCAGACGCCGAAGGCAGCAGGATCAGTCTCTCACTCGTCACCCTCAGACGGTAATCAGCGGGAGCCTCGGAGCGTGTTCTCTGCAGGTAGGTAACCTCTCCCAGAGTGTCGCTATAGAACGTCCGTTTCATGGCTTGCTTCAGAGGTAAACGGCTTCGGTGTGGAGAAGGTATTAGTCCACAATCGCGCTTGCAGACAACTGCTCTGCGTGATGGACGGCAAGTCGCCCAGGCAATGACGGCCGTCAGCTGGATCAACGCCGTTCGTGTTGATAAACAGGACCCGCTGTAACTCAAGGGATTGCTCTAAATGCTAAGAGGTACCCTTACTACATGGGGGATCAGTCATGTATCCTTAATCCTACGCGTTTCATAGCACAGGGCTTCAGGGGTATTCCCTGCTGCCTGGTAACACGTCACAGTACATGCAATGCCCGTTTGTTATACCCTGACCTACGCAGATATATTGCCTTACCTAATATAACACTTTAATTGAACTTCACTATATGCGTTATGCGCTGTTTTTTCTTGTTTCACTTTCCCTTAAAATGTTGACCCTCTCGTCTATAAATAGCAGGCTTGTGAAACAGTATTAAAGATAATGAACTGGTCCAAAACCCTTTTTGGGGGGGGGGGGGGGGGGGGGGGGGTTGGAGGGGTGGAGATAGTAATCACCTTTTCATCCCTGTTGCTGAAAACTGCAATTCCGAGCACACGATAAATAGGCTTAATAGCGATGTCCTTATAATTTGGGGTGAGAGATCTCTAGTAATGGCAGTGCGAATGATTAGCAGACCGATGGCATCTTAAATCTCGCGCTATTCGGTTCTTCTCTCTCCCTCCGTGTGCTGCCCTTTATCTCCCCGCTGGGCCAGACACCCAGGACCTTGATAACTTTGCTGCCTGGCTCAAATATTTGTAATATGCCATTTTAAAATATGTATGGGCAACCCTAATGTCTCTGCTGCCTGGAAGCTACTCTCAGTAACCACCACCTCTTTGGTCTTTCGTGGTGGATCCACATTTCTACCCATGGTTATAGAAACTCCCATGATCCTGCATTCTCTCGACGCTGCTCTATCTCTGACGTTCCTAACATACCCTACCCTCTCTCATCAGCTCCTTCTCTTTCAACCTCACTACCTCCTGCTACCCTCACTACCTCCTGCTACCCTCACTACTGAGGTTAGGAAAGCGCCGTACACGTGAAGAAGAGTGAGGTTAGGAAAGCACTGTACACGTGAAGAAGAGTGAGGTTAGGAAAGCATCGTACATGTGAAGAAGAGTGAGGTTAGGAAAGCGCCGTACACGTGAAGAAGAGTGAGGGTAGGAAAGCGCCGTACACATGAAGAAGAGTGAGGTTAGGAAAGCACTGTACACGTGAAGAAGAGTGAGGTTAGGAAAGCGCCGTACACATCAAGAAGAGTGAGGTTAAGCGCTGTACACGTGAAGAAGTGAGGGTAAGCGCTGTACACGTGAAGAAGAGTGAGGTTAAGCGCTGTACACGTGAAGAAGGAATAGTGAGATTAGGAAAGCGTCGTACCACGTGACGAAGAGTGAGGTTAGGAAAGCACTGTACACGTGAAAAGAGTGAGGTTAGGAAAGCGTCGTACACGTGAAGAAGAGTGAGGTTAGGAAAAAAACAAGCCGTCGTACACTTGAAGAAGAGTGAGTTAGGAGCGTCCGTACACGTTAAGAAGAGTGAGTATGAAAGCGTCTACACGTGAAGAAGACTTTATTTTAGGGAAAAGCGCCGTACACGTGTAAGAAGTGAGGTAGGAAAGCGCTGTAACGTGGAAAGAGAGTGAGGTTGAAGTGCCCGTACCGTTGAGAAGAGTGAGGTTACGAGTGCCGCTGTCACGTGGTAGAGTGAGGTTAAAGTCGCCGTACACGTGGAAGAAGAGTGCAGGTAAAAGTGCCGTACCACGTGAAGAAAGTGAGGTAAAGCCTGTATAACACGTGAAGAGTGAGGTTCGGAAATTGCCGTACACGTGAAAGAGAGCGTTAGGAAAGTGCCGTACACGTGAAGAAGAGTAGGTTAGGAAAGCGCGTACACGTGAAGAAGATGAGGGTTCGAAAGCGTCGTACACGTGAAGAAGATGTGAGGTTAAGGTCGCTGTACACGTGACGAGAGGTAAGGTAAGTGACGAAGAGTGAGGTTAAGCGCTGTACACGTGAAGAAGAGAGAGGTTAGGAAAGCGTCGTACATGTGAAGAAGAGTGAGGTTAGAAAGTGCCGTCACACTGAAGAGGGAGGTTAGAAGGCCACACGTGAAAGAGTGAGGTTAAGCGCTGTACACGTGAAGAGTGAGGTTAGGAAAGTGCCGTACACGTGAAGAGTGAGGTTAGGAAAGTGCCGTACACGTGAAGAAGAGTAGGTTAGGAAAGCTCGTACACGTGAAGAAGAGTGAGGTTAGGAAAGCGTCGTACACGTGAAGAAGAGTGAGGTTAGGCTGTAACGTGAAGAGAGGAATGTTAGGCGCGTACGTGAAGAAGAGTGAGGTTAAGCCTGTACACGTGAAGAAGAGTGAGGTTAGGTAAGCGCTGTACACGTGAAGAAGAGTGAGGTTAGGAAAGCGTCGTACATGTGAAGAAAAGTGAGTTAGGAAAGCGGTCGCACGTAGAGAGTGGGTTAGAAGCGCGTACACGTAAGAAGAGTGAGGTTAGAAAGTGCCGTACACGTGAAGAAGAGTAGTTTAGGAAATGCCGTACCACGTTAAGAAGATGAGTTTAGGAAGCGGGTGCCGTACCACGTGAAGAAGAGTGAGGTTAGGAAAGCGCCATACACGTGATAGAGGAGTTGAGGTTAGGAAAGCGCGTACACGTGAAGAGAGTGAGTAGGAAAGCGCCGTACCACGTGAAGAAGAGTGAGGTTAGAGAAGTTGCCGTACACGTGAAGAAGAGTGAGGTTGGGAAGCGCCGTACACGTAGAAGAGTGAGGTTGAGAAAGCGCTGTACACGTGACGAAGAGTGAGGTAAAAAGTGCCTACACGTAAGAAGAGTGAGTTGTAAGCGCTGCACAGGTGAAGAAGATGAGGTTAGGAAATCGCCGTACAGTGAAGAAGAGTGAGGTTAGGAAAGGCCGTACACCGTGAATAAGAGTGAGTTAAGCGTGTACGTGAAGATGGGTTAGGAAAGCGCCGTACACTGAAGAAAGATGAGGTTAGGAAAGCTCGTACACGTGAAGAAGAGTGAGGTTAGGAACGTGCCTGACACGGTGAAGAGTGAGGGTAGGAAAAAAGTCGCGTACACGTGAAAGAGTGGGTTAGGAAAGCGTACGTACACGGAAGAAGAGTGAGGTTAGAAAGCGTCATGACACGTGGAGAAGAGTGAGGTTAGGAAAGCGCCGTACACGTGAAAGAGTGAGGTGGAAAGCACTGTACACGTTGAAGAAGAGTGAGGTTTTTAGTAAGCCTCATACACGTGTAAGAAGAGTGAGGTTAGGAAAGCGCCGTACACGTGAAGAAGAGTGAGGTTAGAAAGTGCCGTACACGTGAAGAAGAGTGAGGTTAAGCGCTGTACACGTGAAGAGATGAGGTTAGGAAAGTGCCGTACACGTGAAAGAGTGAGGTTAGGAAAGCGCTGTACACGTGAAGAAGATGAGTTAGGAAAGCGTCGTACACGTGAAAGAAGAGTAGGTTAGAAAGCGCCGTACACTGTGAAAAGAGTGAGGTTAGGAAAGCGTCGTACGTGAAGAAGAGTGAGGTTAGGAAAGCGCCGTACACGTGAAGAATGAGTGGTTAGGAAGCGCTGTACACGTGAAGAAGAGTGAGGTTAAGCGCTGTACACGTTAAGAAGAGTGAGGTTAGGAAAGCGTCGTACATGTGAAGAAGAGTGAGGTTAGAAAGTGCCGTACACGTGAAGAAGAGTGAGGTTAGGAACGCCGTACACGTGACGAAAGTGAGGTTTAGGAAGCTGCCGTACACTGAGAAGAGTGAGGTTAGGAAGCTCTAACACGTGAAGAAGAGTGAGGTTATAAAAGCCGTCGTAAACGTGAACGAAAGTGATGTTAGGAAGCGCGTACACGTGAAGAAAGTGAGGTTAGGAAAGCGTCGTACACGTGAAGAGTGAGGTTAGGAAAGCGCCGTACACGTGAAGAAGAGTGAGGTTAGGTAAGCGCTGCACACGTGAAGAAGAGTGAGGTTAGGAAAGCGCCGTACACGTGGAAGAGTAAGGTAGTGAAGGTATGAAGCGCTGTACACGGAAGTGAGATTAGGAAAAGCGCCGTACACGTTCAGAAGATTGAGGTTTAGAAGCGCCTGTACACTTAGAAAGAGTGAGGTTAGGAAAGCGCGTACACGTGAAGAAGGTGAGGTTATAAGCGTCGTACCCTGAGAAGAGTGAGGTTAGGAAAGCGTCGTACACGTGAGAATATGTGAGGTTGGAAAGCGTCCGTACACGTGAAGAAGAGTGAGGTTAGGAAGCGCCGTACACGTGAAGAGAGTAGGTTAGGAAAGCGCCGTACAAGTGAAAAAGAGTGAGGTTAGAAAGCGCGTAACGTGAAAAGAAGTGATGAGGTTAAGGAAGAGTTAGCGTGTAACGGGAATAAGAGTGAGGTTAGAGGCGTCAACGTGAAAAGATTAGTAGAAAGCCGTACACGTGAGAAGAGTGAGGTTAAGCGCGTACACTTGAAGATGAGTTAGGAAAGGCGTCTACAATGTGAATATGAGGTTTAGGAAAGTGCCGTACACGTGAAGAGAGTGAGTTTAGGAGCGTCGTACACGTGAAATAGTGTTAGAAAGTCGTACCGTAGAAGATTAGTTAAGCACTGTACACGGAAGAAGAGTCGAGGTTTAAAGCCCGTCCGTGAAGAGATTGAGTAAGGCGTACCGTGAATAAGATGAGGTAGGAAAGCGCCGTACATGTGAAGAAGAGTGAGGTTAGAAGGCGTGCTACATGAAGAAAGTGAGGATCAGAAAGCTGCCGTACACGTGAAAGAGAGTGAGGTTAGGTGCTCGTTACACGTGAAGAGGGTGGGTATGTAGGAAAGTGCCGTTACACGTGAAGAGAGTGAGTAAGCGCTTACGGAAAGTGATTGGTCCGTACTGAGAGTGAGGGTAGTGAGCGTCGCCTTACACGTTGCAAAGAGTGAGGTTAGAAAGCGTCGTACTAAGAGATTGAGTAGAACGTCGTCCTGAAATAGTAGAACACGTACGAAGAAGATGAGGTTTAGAAGCGCGTACACGTGAAAAGAGTGAGGTTAAGCGCCTTGTACACGTTGAATGAATGAGTTGTAAGGTTAACAGAAGATAGTACCTGTACCGTGAAGAAGAGTGAGGTGTAGAAGCGCTGTAACTGAAGAGAAGGTGAGGTTTAGGAAAGCGTCGTACACGGAAGGTGTTGAAGCTGTAAACGTCAAGAGTGAGGTTAGAAGGCTACAGGATAGTTGAGGTGGAACGTCGTACCGTAAATGATTAAAACGTTGTAACGGAAGAGATTGAGACGTGTAATAGATTTAGGTTAAGCGCTGTACCGGAGAAGTATAAACGTGACACGGAAGAGATGGGTATGAGGTTATGTGAAAAGAGTGATAGGCCTGTACACGGAAAATGAGTAGAAGGCCTATGTGAGAAGGTGGTTAGGAAAGTGTGCCGTGACACGTTAGAAGAGTGGAGTTAGGAAAGCGCCGTACACGTGAAGAAGAGTGAGGTTAGGAAAGTTTCATACACTGAAGAATAGTGAGTGTAGGAAGCTCGTACACGGAAGAAGAGTGAGGTCCAGGAAAGCGCCGTACACGTGAAGAAGAGTGAGTGAGGATAAGCGCTGTCACGTGAAGAAGATGAGGGTTAGAAAGGGCCGTACACGTGAATAATGAGGTGCCGTAAGTTAGGAGTAGACCGCTCGTACCGTGAAGAAGAGTGAGGTTTATACGTCGACCGTAAGAGGGGTTGCATCCGTAACACGTGAAGAAAGTGTAACTCCAATAACATTATTACTTGCAAGCGCATTGTAAAAGATTCAAACATTTTAGCTGTAATCTTAATTACTTGCTCGGGGTTTTCCGACTGTGTGAAGGGTGGTTAGCAACTCTGAACTGGCTGCAAGGGGACATTCCCAGAGATTACTAGCGAAACTTGGCTAGTGCACTTAATTTTAAAATATCTATCTCGATCCTGGACATAGATTTGAGCGAGGATGAAGTATGCTCGCTCGGGGTGCACTAGCAAATCACCGGTTGAGATTACGCTAAATAACCAGATACAAGTGTTACAGGTCGCGATTTCAACGAGAAATGTAGCCTCTAAAAGAGTGGAATGGAAGAATAATATTCATTGGCTAAAGCCAAGAAAGAACTAAAGTACTTAAACGGTTGGGAAATAGTTACGAATACTCGAAGGTACATTAGCAAAACTAAAAAAGTTTCCCAGGATAAATCAGTGCATGTCCGAATGAAGAACCTGCAATGGAACTTCTTGGAGGAAAACGGCAAAATAAGAGGCACGACACCAAAACGTCAGAGATATGACATGCCTACTCATACATCGTTGCTTAGGGTGTAAAAGGTGAGAAAAATGAGAACAGAGGACCAAGAAATGGGAAACGAAAGTGGGGCCAATGGCTGGTTAACCTATGGTGTTGAATATCGATAAAAGTCAACATACCCCTGTCTAAGTAGCGGTAACAGACACGAGTGGAAAAAAAGCTGCGTCAATCGCACTACCTAAGCCAGGGGGGATATAAAGGAACGCAACAGAATCCAAGGAGGTAAAGCTAAGGTAGGCGCTAGCGCGGGGAAACAATGATCTTGGCTCAAATAATCGTGAAGAGCAAATAAATCTAAATATAAAGTTGCTAAAGAGCATAATTTAACGATTGAGGCAGATGTAGTCACCAAAGGTCAAAAAGTAGGGAAGGGTTTATGAGATAAACGTGGCCCGAGTTGGGATCATTAAGAAAGTCAACATAACGGTAATGAAACACAATGGCCCACGCTAATAATAAGGAGAAAAAAAGAGGGTGAGAAACGAAACCAAACGGAACAGCCGATCGAAGTAAGCAGGTGAAAATAAGACCCAGAGATCAGGCTCAGACATAGTGTGCATGCAAAAAAAAAGGAGTTATAGAGAAGATAAAGATAAGGGCGTAAGTAAGACAAGTATCACTGCAAGAGGCAAGTACAAAGGTAGCGCAAGGGCGAATATAGAACAATTACATAATGGGACAGTGAGGAACTAAAAAAAAGTTAATGGCGCCCGGCGAGCGAACACAGACGGGTGCCAAGGAGAAGCTTATGAGGTTCAAGACTTAAGAAGCAGTAAATCTTAGGGGGTTAATACAAAGAAAAAGGGCACCGAGTAAGATATGACACGCAGGGGGAGAAACGCGAAGAAGATAAGGCTCCAGAGAGTATAATCAAGCGAAAGATACAAAAAAGAAGCAGACAGGTACGTAAAATTAAGTTTGGTTCAACTTATGTTTTATGTAAGCGTCTGCACACGTGAAGAAGAGTGAGTTCGGAAAGCGCCGTACATTGAAGAAGAGTGAGGTTAGAAAGTGCCGTACGTGAAGAGAGTGAGGTTAAGCGCTGTACACGTGAAGAGTGAGGTTAGGAAAGTGCCGTACACGTGAAAGAAGAGTGAGGTTTAGGAAAGCGTCGTACACGTGAAGAAGAGTGAGGTTAGGAAGTGCCGTACCGTGAAGAGTTGAGGTTAGGAAGTGCCGTATCATCGTGAGAGAGTGAGTGTTGGAAAGCGTCGTACACACCCCAACCCGGTGAAGAAAGTGAGGTGAGGAAGCGTCATACACGTGAAGAAGAGTGAGGTTAGAAAGCCCGTACACGTGAAGAAAGTGAGGATTAAGAAAAGCCACTGTACACGTGAAGAAGAGTGAAGGTTTAGTAAAGCGCTGCAGCCGTGAAGAAGATTGAGGTTGGAAAGTCGCCGTACACGTGACGAAGAGTGAGTTAGAAAGTGCCTTACACTGAAGAAAGTTAGGTTAACTCTGTACACGTGATGAAAAAAAGTGAGGTTGGAAAGTGCCCGTACGTGAAGTGAGGTTATGAAAGTGCCGTACACTTGAAGAGAGTGAGGTTCAGGAAAGCGTCGTACACGTTGAAGAGAGTGAGTTTAGGAAAGCGCCGTTACACGTGAATACGAGAGTGATTGTTACGGAAAGCAACTGTACACGTGAAGAAGATGAGGTTAGGTAAGCGCTGCCCATGAAGAAGAGTGAGTTGGAAAAGCCCGTACACGTGAAGAAAGTGAAGGTTAGAAAGTGCCGTAACACTTGCAGAGAGTGAGGATTAAGCGCTGACACGTGAAGATGAGATTAGGAAAGTGCCGTACACCGGAAGAGTGAGGTTCGGAAGTGGCCGTACACGTGAAGAAGATGAGGTTAGAGGCGCCGTCACGGTGAGAAGAGTGAGTTAGGAAGCCTGTCCACGTGAAGTAAGAGTGAGTTAGGAAAGCGTCTTACATTGAAGACGAGTAGGTTTGAACGCGCCGACACGTGAAGAAAGTGAGGTTTGGAAGGGCCGTCACTGAAGAAGCTGAGGTTAGGAACAGCACTGTACACGTGAAGAAGAGTGAGTTTAGGAACCGCCGTACACCAAGAAGGGATTAGGTTAACGCGCTGTCACGTGAAGAAGTGTGTAGCGCTTAACACGTGAAGAAAGATTGAGGTTAAGCGCTTACAGTCACGTGAAGACGATTGAGTTAAGCGCTGTACCCGTGAAGAAGAGCTGAGGTTCAGGAAGCGTCGTACACGTGAAGAAGGAGAGGTTAGGAAAGCGCCGTACAACTTGACGAAGTAGTTGGTTATGCAACGCCGTACACGTGAATAAGAGTGATGTTCGGAACGCGTCTTACACGTGAATAAGAGTGAGGTTAGGAAGCGTGTCGTACAACGTGAAGAAGAGTTGAGGTTAAGCGCTGTACCGTGAGAAGAGTGAGGTTAAGCACTGTACACGTGAAGAGTGAGGTTAGGTAAGCGCTGCACACATGAAGAAGAGTGAGGTTAGGAAAGCGCCGTTACCTGTGAAAGAAGAATAGGTTAAAGTGCCGTACACGTGAAAAGAGTGAGTAGCGCTGTAACACGTGTATAGTGAGTTGGAAAACGCGATACACGTGACGAAAAGTGAGGTAAAGGAAGCTTCGTACACGTGAAGAAAGTGAGGTTTAATGAAATTGCCGTACACGTACAAGAGTGAGGTTAGGAAAGGCGCCGTACAGCGTGAAGAAGAGTTAGGTTAGGAAAGCCGCATACACAGTGAATAAGAGTGTAGGTAGGAAAACGCCGTACCACGTGAAGAAGATGAGGTTTAGGAAAGCGTCGTACACGTGGAGAAGAGTGAGTTTAAGCCGCTGTACACCGTGAAGAAGAGTGATTGTTTAGAAAGCGCCCTACACTGAGAAATAGTGAGGTTAGACAGCGCTGCCCACGTGAAGAAGAAGTGCGGTTAGGAAGCGGTCTTACACGTTAGGAAGGAGTGAGTTAAGCGCTGTACTGTGAACGATTGAGGTTAAGAGCCTGGCACACTGAGAAGAGTGAGGTTATGCGAAACGTGTACAGGTGAAGAAGAGTGAGTGTTAGCAAAGTGTAGCCACGTGAAGACGGTGAGGTGGAGAAAGTGCCGTATATTCGGATAGCAGTGAGGGTTAGAAAGTACGGCACACGTGGAAGAGAGAGAGGTTAGAGCGCTACGTAACAGAAGACGTGAGGTTAGGAAGCGAGTCACGCTACACGTGAAGAGGTTGGGTTAGAGATTGCGGTACACGTTAAGAAGAGTGAAGGTTAGGGAAATGCCCGTACACGTGAGATCAATAGAGTCGCGCTCACTGAAAGATGACGACGTAAGCCGATCGAGCGTAGGAAGGCTGACAGGAGAAGTGGCAGGTTAAAAGCGGCCGTACACGTGAAGCGAGTGAGGTTAAGAGTCTCGTACCGTGAAGCGAAGGAGTTGAGGTTAGAAAGTCGTATATTTGCAGAAGAAGTGAGGTTAGGAAAGTCGCTTCATGTGAAAGAAGACGTGAGGTTAGGAAAGCGCCGCGTACACGTTGAACGAGGTTGAGGTTAGAGAAAGCGGCAGTACACGTGTAACGAAAGTAGGTTAGGAAGAGCTGCACAGTGAGAAGAGTGATGTTGGAAAGCGCTTGCCGTACAGTGAAGATGAGTGAGGTGTTAAGACGCGTACACGTGAAGATAAGAGTGAGGTTAGGTGAAAGCTATGTACACCGTTTGAAGAAGTGAGGCTTAAAGCGCCGTACACTTCAAGAGAGTGAGGTTTAAAGCGCTGTACACTTGAGAAGAGTGAGGTAACGCGCTGTACCGTGAAAGATTAGGTGAGGTTAAGCGGCTGTACACGTGAAGAAGATGAAACGCCTTACAGTGGGAGTGGTACTGGATGAACAGCGGTACCGAAGAAGAGTGAGTGTAGGAAAGCGTCGTTACACGTGAAGAAGGAGTGAGGTTAGGAAAGAGCTTCCGTACAGTGAGCGTGTAACCTTTGTGTATGTCAGTGAGGCAGTAGGTAGCCGTGTACACGTGAAGAAGAAGAGTGGAAGCTGTTAAGTGAAAAGGTAGCGTGAGCTGTCACGTGAAGAAGAGTGAGGTTAGGTAAAGCGTCGTACAAGTGATCGAGTTGAGAGTGAGGTTAGGAAAGCGTCGTACACGTAAAAGAGTGAGGTTAGGAAATGCGCTTCGACACGGAAGATAGAGTGAGGTTAGAAAGTTGCTTCTGTACAGTGAAGAAGAGTGGGTTATTAAAGCGCCGTAGCACGGTAGAAATAGGTTAGGGCTACACGCTGAAGAGAGTAGTAGAAGCGTTCCGTACTCCGTGAAGAAGAGTGCGAGGTGTGAAAGCGCCGTACATACGACGTTAAGAGTAGTTGGAGATTGCGCTGACACGTGAAGGATGGGTTAGGAAAGTGCCGGTACACGTGAAGAAGTGGAGGTAAGGGACAGTGGTCGTACCCCGTGAAGAGTGAGGTTAGGAAAGTGTACACGAAAGTTGAGTGCACGTACAGGAGAGAGTGAGGTTAGGACAGACGTGCTTTATGGAAGCGCTACACGTGAGAAAGAGTGAGGTTAGGTAAAGCGCCGTACCGAAGAAGATGAGTTAGGTAAGCGTCGTTACACAACACGTTGAAGAATAGTGAGGTGGTTAGGAAAGCAAGTCCGTCATAGTGATAAGAGTGATGTTAGAGCGCGTACACGTAAGAAGAGTGAGGTTGAAACGCGTACACGTGAAGAGAAGTGAGGTTTAAGCGCTGTGACACGATGAAGAAGATGTGAGGTAATGCGACTGTTGTGTGGACACGTGAAGAAAACGAGTGAGGTAAGCGCTTTTAACGCTGGAAGCAAGAGTGAGGGTAGGAAAGGTCGTACAACTGAAGAAGAGTTAGGTTAGGAAAGCGCCCGTCACGTGAAGAAGAGTGAGGTCTTAGTAAGGTGCCGACACTGAAAAAGAAGTGACGGTTAGGAAAGCTGCGACACCGTGAAAAAGGTGAAGGTTAGGAAAGACGTGCCGTACCGCTTGAAGAGTGAGGTTAAGCGCCTGTACCCGTGCAAGACTGAGGAGGTTAAGGCCGCTGTACCTGAAGAAGAGTGTAGGTTAAGCACTGTACACTGAAGATAGTGAGGTTTAGAAGGCTTCGTACATGTAAGTAAGAGTGAGGTAGGAAAGAGCTGTAACTGCCCGTAAAGAGTGATTAGAAAGTGGCTGCTAATGTTGAGAAGAGTTAAAGTTGCCGGTACACTGAAGAAGAGTGAGTTAGGAAAGGCGTCTGTTACCGTCTGAAGAGAGAGTGGGTTAGGAAAGCTGCTACATAGTGAAGAAGAGGTGAGGTTAGGAAAGCGCGTCACGTGAAGAAGAGTGAGGTTAGGAAGCGCCGGTACGACCGGGAAGAAGAGTGAGGTTAGGGAAAGATCGCTGTGGACACGTGAAGAAGAGTGAGGTAGGACTGCCGTAACACTAAGAAGAGTGAGGTTAGAGTGCTGTTACACGAAGAAGAGTGGGTTAGGATAAAGCGCCGTACACGTGAAGAGAGTGAGGTTGTAGAAAGTCGTCGTACACGTGAAGAAAAGTGAGGTTAGGAAAAGTGCCCGTCCGTGAAAAGAGTGAGGTTAGGGGAAAGCGCCGTACACGTGAAGAAAGGTGAGGTTAGAAAGTCGCCGTACACGTGAAGAAGAGTGAGGTACGGAGAAAGCGTCCGTACACGTGAAGAAAGATGTGAGAGGTAAGCCTGTACAACGTTGAGGACGAGTGGGTAGGAGAAGCGCCAGTACACCGTGAAGAAGAGTGAGGTTACGTGACACAGAGCTTGCACGTGCGCGACACGATGAAGAGCAGTGAGGTGGAAGGCTGTACCGTGAAGAAGAGTGAGGTTGGCAATGCGACACGTGTAAGCAAATTGCACGTAGAAGGCCGTCACGTGAAGAGATTAGGTTAACGCGTCGTACACTTGAAGAAGAGTCGAGGGGAAAAGCGCCGTACACGTTGTAAAAGAGTGAGTAGTTGTGGATACAGAATAGAAGAGTGAAGAAATGCGCCGCTACAGCGTGGAAAGAGGAGGGGTGTCGTAAGAGATGTTTAGGAATAGCGTCCGTACAACGTGTAAGAAGAGTGAGGTTAGGAAGCGTCGTACACGTGAAGAAGAGTGATGGTTAGGAAAGTCGTCGTACATCGTGAAGAAGAGTTAGGAGGTAAGCGTGTACACGTGAAGAAGAGTGAGGTTAGAAAGCGCGCTGTACACGTGAAAGAAGAGTGAGGTTAAATCGGCTGGGAGGTTACACAAGTGCGAACAGAAAGAGTGAGGTTTGAAAGGCCGTACAATGTGAAGAAGAGTGAGGTTCGGAAGCGCGTACACGTGAAGAAGTAGTGAGGTTAGGTAAGCGCTGTACACGTGAAGAAGAGTGAGGTTAGGAAAGTGCCGTACACGTGAAGAAGAGTGAGGTTAGGAAAGTGCCGTACACGTGAAGAGTGAGGTTAGGAAGCGCCGTACACGTCGAAGAAGAGTGAGGTTTAGGACATTACACGTCGTGTGAAATAGAGCTGCGAGTTATAGGGCTGTACAAGGTGAAAAGAGATTGGAGTAAGCGAAAGGGTATCACGTGGAAGGAAGAGTGAGGTTAGAAGCGCTGTCACACGTGAAGAAGAGTGAGGTTAGAAGGTGCGTACCGTGAAAGAGAGTGAGGTTACGGCGCTGTAACACACGTGAAGAAGTGAGTGTAGGAAAGCGCCGTACACGTGAAGAAGAGTGAGGTTGGAAGGTCGTAAAACGTTGAAAAACGTGCTTAGCGTTCCGAAGAGAGGTGAGGTTAGGAAGGTCCGTGATAGAGGAATGGAAAGCGCCGACACCGTGAAGAAGAGTGGAACGAGCGTTGACCGGGACAAGTAAAAGTGGTTGAGCGTACACTGTATAGAAGAGGGAAGGTTAGAAAGCGTACTTGCTACGTGAAAAGGTGAGTTAGGAAAGCGCCGGTACACGGATGAAGAGAAGAGTGAGTTAAAGACGCCGGGTAGACGTAAGCTGAAGATGAGAGTTGACGTTTAGGACGGCTCGTACACACGTGAAGAAGAGTGAGGTATCGAATGCGTACACGTGAATAGAGTGAGGTTGTAGGATTGCCGGTACACTGAAAGAAGATGTGAGGCACCGCCGCGTGAAGAAGGTAGAGGTATAAAGCGCCGTACACCGTGAAGACGAGTTGCAGGTTAGCAAAGGCCGTACACGTGAAGAGAGTGAGTGTTAGAAAGCGCCCGTACACTGAAGAAGTAGTGAGTTAGGAAAGCGTTGTACCGTGAGAAGAGTGAGGGTTAGAAGAGCGTCGTACGTGAAGAGAGGTAGGTTTAGGAAAAAGGCTCGTACCGTGATGAGAAGTTGAGGTTAGTAAGCCGTAACATGTGAAGGAAGGTGAGGAGGTTAGGGAAGCGCCGTTACATTCCGTGCAAGAAGAGTGAGGTTAGGAGTGAGCGCCAGTACACGTGAAGAAGAGTGAGGTAGGTAACGCTACACTGATAGCATGAGAAGAGTGAGGTTAGGTAACGTCGGTACCGTGAAGAAGAGTGAGGTTAGAAAAGCCTTCGTACAGCTGAAGAAGAGTGAGTTAGAAAGCGCCGTACACAGTGAAGAAGAGTGGTAGGATAAGCGCCTGTCACACAGTGAAAGTGAGGTTAGGAGGCAAGTCGTACACGAAATGAAGAGTGAGGTTAGGAAGTGCCGTACAGTGACAGGAAGTGGATGGTTAGGAAAGCGCCATACACAGTGAAGAAGAGTGTTTGAGTGTACACTAGAAAGATAGGTTAGACGCCGACTTTGAGAAGAAGAGTGAGGGTTATGAAATCGGCCGTACTACAGTAATAGAGATTGAGGTAGAAAAGCGCCGTACACGTGAGAAAGAGTGAGTGTTAGGAAGCGTCGTACACGTGAAGAGGTGGGTTAGGTAAAGCTCGTACACGTGAAGAGAGAGTGAGGTTAAAGCGCTGCAACACGTGAAAGAAGAGTGAGGATGTAGAGCTCGCTTCGTACACACTGCGAATACGAGTTGTTATGTGTAAGCGCTGTAACACGTGAAGAGAGGAGTTAGAAAGCGTTACTAGAAGAGATGAGTAGGAGCGTCGTAACTGAGAAGAGTGAGGTGGGGGTATAAGCGACTCTTCGTGTACATGTGAAGAGAGTGCGTAGGTCGTATGTAGGATGGGAGGAAGCTGCCGTACACTGGAAGAGAGTCGTGAGGTTAGGAAAGCGCTGTACATCTAATGAAAGAGAGTGAGCGTGTAGTGAAGGCTTCAGTACATTGAGAAGATGTTTGAGTTAGGTTCGTGAAGTGAATGAAAGAGCGCTTCGACACGTGAAGACAGTACAGTGAGGTAGAGGAAAGCGCCGTAACACCGTGACTAAAGAGTGGATAGGTTAGTAAATAGCCTGTACACGTGAAGAAGAGTGAGGTTAGAAGCTGCTCGGTGACCGTGAAGAAGAAGTGAGTCGGAAAGCGCGTCCCGTGAGAAGTGTGAGGTAGGAAGCGACCGTACACGTGAAGAAGAGTTAGGTAGAAAGCGTCGTACACGTGAAGAAGATGTGAGGTTAGCGAACGAGCCGCCGTATCACGTGAAGAAGAGTGAGTGTAGGAAAGTCGTACTGCGTAAGAAGAGTGAGGTTAGGAAATGCGCCGTACACTAGAAGAGAGTGAGGTAGGTGAAAGCTTCGTACACTGCGTGATAGCCGTACGTAAGAGATGAAGGTTAGGGAAAGGCAGCTACACGGTATGAAGAAGCAGGTGAGGTTAGAAAGTCGCCGCACGTGAAGAAGGTGTAGGTTAGGAAGCGTCTTCCACTTGAAGAAGGAGGTTTAGCAAAGTATGCCG